>JAQQSQ010002065.1:0-11445 GCA_028627145.1 Eidolon dupreanum
AGCCTTTAAGGAAGGTACTTTTTAATTTCTTCTTTTCAAGTAGGAGAAAAATGGGGCATAAGATTTATACCACTTTAACAGTGGGCAAAGGCAGCAAGAAATCACAGGCAAAAGGCCCTTTTAACACATTTATAGAACACAAATGCATGACAAGCGCTGAGCTGGGAGGCACGGGCGGGGGGGACGGAGATGAATAAAACATGGTTCTTCTTAAATGGCTAATTATTAAGCAGAAAATCCAAATTGGAAGGAAGGAAGGAAGGAAGGAAGGAAGGAAGGAAGGAAGGAAGGAAGGAAGGAAGGAAGGAAGGAAGGAAGGAAGAAAGGAAGGAAGGAAGGAAGGAAGGAAGGGAGGAAGGGCAGATGAATGGACAGATAGTTAGATAGATAGATCCAGCATGAGGAGAGGATGAATGACTGAGCATTGCCTCCCAGAAAAAAGAAAGTAATAAGAATAAAAAAAGAAACGAGGAAGAGTTAAGGAGACTCCGATTATAAATGTCAAAAACACGGTTCATTAATTTTATCTATATCTCAGTTGCCTTGTGAACTATCAATAGGATTTTCCTTTATTTTAATACACACAATATTTTTTAATTTAATTTCAGGTGTACAGCATAGTGATTAGACATTTACATAGCTTACAAAGTGATCCCCCTGATAAACCTAGTCCCTACCTGGCGCTATACGTAGTTATTACCATATTATTGACTGTGTTCCGTATGCTGTACTTTACATCCCCTACACAAAATTCTTATAGTGAATGCATGAAAAGGGTAGTCTCCTGTTGACTAAGTCTGTGTGCTTAAACAGCCAAAGCTAGAGTTTAGTTGTTCCTTTATAACCAGTCGATTTCATTCAGCGACAGACACAAGGGTGCTCCCTAACCTGGCCTGCTCTTCTCGGGCCTGGAAGTGGAGAGAGGCAAGGGTGCCTGGGGCATTCTCCTCAAGTCGCTCTGCGGAAGTCACCTAGACTCGCTCCAGACCGCTACCTCCTCGCCCGCAGAACCAAAGGGCTGGGCCAGGTCTGCATTCCCAGATGGATGCCCTCACGTTTATGCTGCTGCTGGCTGTGGGGACTGCTAGGCTGGGATGTGGGGACGTGTCCTACTTCAGCAGGAGAGGGCCTGATAGGTCAGAAACACCCACCACGGACAGCACGGGGACAGTGTGAGACACGACACGTTGGCCACTGCAGATCAGACCGCTGAGATTTAAATGAAATGTTAGATCTGGAATCTCTCCGAAAAATTCGACACTAAATGCCAGTATGAGGTACCACTATCGAAAGCCCTTCTAACTCCCAAATCTTACTATTCGTCCTGAGTCGGCACTGTCATCATCCCAGACAAGGGAGACTGCGTCACGAGAAACCCCTGATCCCCCACACGTCGGTTATTTTTTTGCCCCGAGTCTCGTTAACATGATCGGAACAAATGAGGCCTCATTCGCGCTTCCTTCTTGACCATGGAGCCCAGCAGGTGTCTGTTGAAAACAGGAATCTTATCAGCTCAGTCAAAGGAGGAGCCCGGCTCACCCAGACGCCGAGCTGGGTCTTGTCCGCGGCCGGAGCGTGGGCTCGGGGAACAGCAAGGGCCTCGCGGAGGGAGCAAGGTGAGAAAGTGCACATTTCTGATTCCTTTCTAATCATGTTCTTACAGAGTTCCTGATTTTGTTTAAATTCATAGATCAGATATAGCCACGATGAAAAGCAATCGCACATGAAAACACACGGGGCCGCTCACGTAGGATTTTGGATGCTTTGCGCCCCATCACTTTACACTGGTAGGAAAAACAGAGACGCACAATGGCCTGCTCACGCTCTTCCTGGGATCATGGGAACTGAGCCCCTGGGTTTCCTGGACCCACATCGCCGCTCACTTCCTGTTTGCCACAGCTACTGGGGACTCAGCAGGTGCCGCTGCTCTGTCAAAGGCCCTGACACCAGCAGGAAAGTGTCCTTCCGTCTCCTGCGACCTGTTTCTTCAAAGCCTAGAGAGATGAACGTTTCTTACGATGATTCTGCTACGTCGCTCGCACGGCTACTTGTGCAATTAACTGCAGGTGCTTTCTGGGTCCATTAAAGAACAAACACACAAATAAACGAAAAAAGCCCTCGCCACCAAAAAGGTTACCCTGAGTACACGGAAACACGTCCTGTGGCTCCCGCTAAGTCACTGTCTCATGTCGTTCCCTCCCGGCCGTACCTGGGAGGTGGTCGCTTGAGCCTCGTGCGTGGCCACCCACCTCCTGTGTTCCTGATTCCCAGGATTCTCCTAAATCACAGAACTTCTGTGTGTTAAGGGCCCCCGGGCCCCCGGAGTGGTGATGACCGGCACTGCGGTGGCCACTTAGCCACTGTGTGACAGGGCTGAGGAGGAGGAGCACGGGACTCCAGGGCTCTGGCCCTCTGCTTGCTCATGTGACACCGACTGGCCTTCTGTGCCCTTGCGCCTCTCCTGGTCCTCTCTGGTCAGCCGGGGCCTGCCACCCCCGGGCTCACCACTTCGCTCCGACACAGCCTCTGGCCTGCGCCTCTCCTGGTCAGGTCCCAGCAAGACGACACAGAAACGCCAGCGAGGATGACATCGTCATCTTCCTCCATCGTTTTCCTAAATTGCTTTCTTCCTACCCAGGACCAGGCAGTATTTTCTCACAGCTGGGGATGAACAAATTCAAAAACATGTTCTCAAACACGCGGCTTCTAAGAGAGAGGCCACTAAATTCTGAAAATACAAAATGAGCATCTTTTTATTATTTATTATTATTTATGCCTACAGCACCTGGTCCTCCTAGGTGGTCTCCCATCCAAGTACTAACCAGGCCCGATCCTGCTTAGCTTCCGAGGTCAGACATTGGGCTTGTTCAGGGTAGCACGGCCGTAGACCATGGACCGTGGCTCCACTGGGGCTCGAACCCAGAACCTTCTGTGTGTAAAGCAGGCATGCTAACCGCTACACTATGGAACCACGTCCATGAAATGAGCATTTCTGAGTGATCGCACAGCTCATAAAAACGTCTCTGGTTAGAATCCTATCAGCAGTGATTCGCTCTGTGTGATGGCCCCCTATGGAGACTTTAGTCACCCCACGTCAGGGCGCTGAGGCCTGTTTTCCCTGCTGAGATAGAATAAATGGCTGGGAAGCGTTAACTGATGGAGGTCACCAGAGTCCCATCCATTGAAGAGATGAGTATTTCTTCAAAGACAGCCTTGTGGTCAGAAAGATTTAGTGCCTTCGAAGATCATGGTATGTATTTCTCCTTTTCTTCAAGATCAAGTGTCCCTTCGCTACACAGGCTTAAACTTTCATAAATAAAGCTTCAAGGTCAAAATGTATCTTCTGTGATAGCAAGGAAATGTCTCTGATGAGGGGGAAATATGGTTTACTGAAGCTCAAGGGTGTGTGTCTCGATGCCCAAGACATCTTTTTTTTTATTTTTTTCAAGATAAAACCTAACTAAGAGATTATACAGAGTGCTTAGGCATAATAGATACTTCATATATGATTTTTAAATTTGCATCTGTAGCTACCTTTTAGGTACTTTCAGGCTCAGCCCCTTTTACAAAAAAAAAACGTTCAGTTGTAGGATTGTGTTGCAGCAAGGACCACAGAAACGTGGTACCGAGTGAGCTTCCCGACCCATTCCCAAGCCACATGGGCTATTTGTTTTGATTCTCCACCAGCCCAGCCACTGAAATTCTTCCAGGAGCTGCGTCCTCAAACTTCCGTTGCGTTTCTAGGGCCTCATGTTTCAGAAAGCCTGAAAAGGCCCTGGGGTCTACGGTCCGGGGAGAAGTGACACAGCCAACTTGTAGAAAACCCCGAGTAGTGCTGTCATAGAGCCGCAAGGGACGTGCGTGCTTGGGCACGGCGGGCACCTCCTCGTGGCTTCTGAAGGGGTACGGCCGTCACCGTTCTCAGGGTAGGAGGAGAGTCAAGACGAGGGAATCATTTTTCACAGGGCCCAAGTCTTCTGTTTTTCATTCCCTTAAAATAGGGAGCCGTCCAACGTCCCGATGCTTGGATCCCTACGACGTGTCTCACGCTTTGTGGCGCTGTTTCCGCAAACTACGGCGATGCTGATGTTGACATTATTATCTCCCGCTTCACAGACAGACAAACTCAGGGAAGTTAAATTTATATTCTTCATCCCGTGGAGGAGAAAAACGACTATATCGTGATATGTAAGCACAAGTGACTTGAAAAGGACTTTCATTTTATAATATCTCTAGCCAACGAGCAGATAGGCTATTGTCACTTACGGAGAGGTATTTGAGGAGGCTCGTTTTGTTTTTAAGTGGTGCCGCTCACCTTATATAGTACACGGGACAAGCAGAAGCAAATTATTATTATTATTTTTTTTGGAAATAATTTTCTCCAAATTCTCCTATCGCTAGAAATACTGTGGACACACATGTCACAAACTTAGCCCTGGAATGAAAGCTCTGGGACAGCGAGCATGTCCCCCGCACCCACGGCAACGCCTGCCACCTAGCAGGTGCTCCCCGGATCCCCGCCCCGTGTGGGCACGCGGATGTAGTCAGAGGTTGCTTCTCTGCTTAAAATCCTTCAATAGTCTGCGTATTGTAAAACCTGTCCTCCTTCCTTCGGCAGGTGACATCAGGCTCCAGGCACCCTGCCAACCCCACCCCAGCCGTGACCTGTGGCCCCGGTACACCCACCTTGCAACGGCCGACAAAAGCCAAGCTCCCATCATTTCGGGCCTTTGCACAGGACATGCTCTGCTTTTAGAATTTTCTTGTTTTCCCAAATTCCCTTTTTCTTCCTCCTCTTCCCACTTGCTACCTGGATAACTGTAATTGATCCTGCGGGTCTTGGCCTAAGTATCGCCTCTTTGGAGGAGCCTTTTCTAAACCCACTCCAGGACCGCCAAGCTAAGCTGGCTGCCCCATCCCTCTTCCCTAAACATCCCACAATTATAATTCAATGACACGTGCACAGTTATTTAGATAACATCTGCTTCTTTGCAAAGTGTGTATTCTCCACAGGAGCATCACCTGTCTGTCGTGTAAACTGCTGTTTCTCTAGTGCCTTGTAAAATGAGCTGTGTGTTTTGAACCTTCAGTCACATTGTGGTGAATGAATAAAAATACCAACGTGCTATCCTAACGTCCTGGGGAGAAAAGGGTAAATAACCGTGGAAAGCGTAACGGAACTGTCAAGGATACAGGAAATCAGGTGCGTAAATTATGAAACGTAAGTCAAGGGCCTATTTGTTTTCTGACACTTGATAATAAGAAATCTTTCAACAGATGGTAAGAAAAGCAGAAGACTCTGAGTGTCATTTATAGTAAGCCCCAAAATGACACGCCTGGCTATCTGTACCCCCCTTAATCACTCCTGTGTCAGAGATTGTCACCATAAATATCAGAAGGGACTGAAGAAAGGAAGTTTGCTGGTTTGAGTATTATTTTAATTTTCAAAACACGTACGTGGGCTGCATTATCGACAGACAGTACGTGCGTGGCTGTGTGAGCTGATGAGATGACTTCGGGCACAGAATCCTAGGTCACACTGCTCTTCATCTAGGACCACTTGTCTCATTTCACACCTTGGAGCCCAGAAGCGGACAGGAATACAGCGGGCCCAGACCGCAGGCAGAGAAAGGACAGGTTTGGAGACGCGAGTGGAGGTTGGGCTGACACTTGAGTGAGCAGCGAGGGGCTTGTTTCTAATTTTGCAGCAAAAGCGTGGCCAGTGAAGAGAGCTACCCAGGTCCCCGGGGGCCAGCCACGTGCCGAGGCCGCCAGGGCAACCCCTCCGCCACCCTTTCCTTGTGAGCTCCAGACGCTTCCACCTGACCGCCTACCACAGGCCTCCTTTCAACAGCGCCTTCAAACCCAGCGTACCTGAAAGTCAACTCGCCATCACGCGCCGCTTCTTGGCCCAGCCTTCCCCACCGCAGGAAACGGCCCCACCGTGGACACGGCTTCCAGAGCCAGGAACCCAGGAGTCACGGTGGACTCTCCCTGCTCCTAACATGAGTTCCCGTTGCTTCTACAATTAATGTCCCATAGGTCCCTTTGCTTCCCTCCTTCTCCATCGCTGTGGTCATTGCTGCCATGATGACCTCTTAGCTGAGTGACCACGACCGCTCGCCACCCAAGCGCTCCGCCGCCCACGCTCCCCTCGGTTATCCGCGGGGCTTACAGGAGCGCTCTGCGGAAACGCGACTCTGGTCATACCGCTCCCCTGCCCAACGCTCTTCAGCGACATCCTATAGCACCCTTTATCTGTTAGTAGCAGACCCACGTATCATGCTGATTGGTGCTGGCTTTATTTACTCCTCTCTGCATCCCGCACTGGGCTCTCGAGCATGAGAAGATGCTCTCTGTCTTGTATTCCCAGTATTCAGCACAGTGTCTGGCTCAGTAAATCCCAGCTGAGAGAGTGATGCTTCCGGAGATGAAAGGATTTCACAAATGCCTCTTCAAATCTGGGCATATTAAAGAGGATAAAGGTGTTCCTGGGAGGATTATACAACCCAAGGTGGAAAAAAAGGCAAAAAAAAAAATTTTTTTTGAGGAAGCAGAGAGGAATTAAAATGGGTGGAAGCATCAGTGAATGAGAGAGAAGAAGGAAGAAGGCAGATAGGGGAACTGAAACCCGACTCAGCCTCCCCATGAATCTTAAAGCTAAGTTCTCGGAGTGGCAGGGAACAGAGGGAGTGACAGTAAGTTCAGAGCTTCTGAAGAAGAGACAGCAAAGTATAAGCCAAGAAACGATGCAGAGTGTTCACAGGTCCTTGTGAGTCAAGACATTCTTCTATTGGCTCCAAGTTCGTCCCCGAGGGGGCGCGTGGCCCTGTCTTGTCTATAACCCTTTCGTAGCTAATAGGGAGGTGTGATGCTTTTTTGGAACATGTATTTGAAATATGGCAAATGGCATGCTAAGGAACTTGGGGTGAAACCTACATGTCAAGGTCCATAACGGCTAAGAAGGGACTCATGGCATTAGGAAAGGGAATTTCAAAAAGTTTAGAAGAGGTTACAGCTCTCTTGGCTGAAAACCCACTCCTCCTGGGATGTACTGTCTTATCTCTTCACCTCCCAGACTCCACAGGGCTGCAGCCTTCCCTAACACGGCCCGTCTCTTTCTAAAATGTACTTTCAATAGATCTCAGTTTTTCTCAAAAAAAAAAAAAAAGAAGAAGAAGAAAAGAGAGAAAAAAGTTTAGAAGAAAGCAAGGTAAAATCTCGTGGCCGGAGTATGTCCAGGGAGTATTACTAGTCCCCGTGAGGGCCCGGGCAAGAAATCTGAAACCTGGGACCTCAGCTGCTGGTTTTCAACTCTCCCAGTTGATGATTATTCCTCTGGAAAAGAAGCCAGGGGACATGGGGAGGGAGCAGCTGGCCACACAGATGGTATCAAAGCTCGGAATTTGATATTCTGGATTTCGGCTCATGACACCAGAGGTGGGGGCTCCTGGAAAGTGACCATGGGTATCACGGACAACTGGGAAGGCCTCGGGCAACACCTGACCACGAGAGAATCATTTTGAAACCTGAGGTCAGGGAGCGACACTGGTCAGCGAAGGCGCAAACAAACAAAATTGTAAACTAGATCCTAGAGAAGGTTTCATATGTGGCAAAGATGGACAGAAAAGGGTCTGTGTAAATGGCTCTACTCTAGTGTCTCCTGAGATACTAACAGGTATTTTTAAAAAAAGCTACATCAAGTTTGGGGAATCCTGTGTACTAGACATTGAAATTGCATGTTGCATGTTAGCATAGCAAACGCTCTAAGGAAACTCATCAGAAAAGCAGCCTTCTGAGTTAAACCCGGACTTGACCATGGTTGTCAGGCCATGTAAATATTTGTATGACATACGCCCCACTGAATAACAACTAGGAGAAACTGATGCCCCAACAGATCAGTTTAGAAAATCCTGGATCTGTCCTGATGCACAAAATTTTGATAATAGGAACAAATCCATAACGACGACAACAACAACAACAAATCCACAAAACTAAAATCATGGGGACTAAAACAAATACAAAATAATCACATGGAGGTAAATATTATCTCACACACAAAGGCTTTGGAAGAGGTGACTCAGGGCTAGAGTATAACAATATGATATATTTTGGAAAAAAAGGAACAAACGGCATGTAATGGTCTCACGTTGCCCTTCGTGCCCAGGAAGGTTAAGAGGGGTGTTTGTGAAGGTCGGAACATGGCTGCGGTGAGGCGCACGTGGGTGAGGAAGTGGGGAGAAGGGGCAAGAGGCATGATTGAGGGTTCACTCTACACGCCAGAAAGGCACGTGGGACGCGGTCTGCCTCCTGGGACATCTGCTTTGCTTTGCTGCTCACTTTAAAGAACAGAAGAAGGAGCCAGGCATGGGACTCAGGGTCAGCTTAATTTTCACGAACATGGGAAGAGTTAGTTGGTCATTTAAAAATACACCAGAAATGTTTGGAGAAAGCCCAGTGCTCATAAAAGCTAGCCTCTCCCTAATCCCGCCAGAGATGTTTTAGAGATTCCTTGGAAGGAGGGATACACGAAATAATCTTTGAATCCCTCCTGAGATGTTCAAGACTATTTCTTAACATGCGACAGCCGCACTGGAGAATTCCAGAGGGGGCCCGCATGGAAACCGATGCAGAAACGACATTCTTGGCTCTCTGGCTATGCTGGGAAGAGACAGATAGCAGTGTTTTATGGAAGTTATCATATTCAAATCTGACAGCGGGTCTGTGAAAGAGGTGCAGTCATCATTTTAGAGAAAAGGTGAAATGCTTTTACACACTCGTAGGGAATAAGTTTGCCAAAGACGCTTGGCCAGTAAGAGTGAGAAAATGCAAACAGCCAACATGTAAAACTGGAATGCTTTGGTAAGCTGGGAAAGATTTATCCAACGGAGTACTTACAACGTTTTAATATAAAACAATAAAATGGAAAACGATTTAGAATAAGGTGCTAAAAATGCGTAATAGAAAATCTTATATTTAATACAATTAAAATGTTTGCACAGAAAAAAAGACCGTAAGAAAATACAGAAACACCAGTTGAATAAAACAGAACTTGACCATGAGATAGTATCAAGAAACGGAGTTGGCTGGCAGCCCCGAGAACAATGCAAAGTGCAACTCGATTGGCAGAGCCGGGAAATAAAGAAAGGCCGCCAAGGAGACCCTGAGGGGCTTAAAATTCAGTTTACGCAGTTTGGCTAATACAGGAGATAGAGAACGTAATTCGGGTCAGATACGGTAAATTTTCTACAATGAGTAAGGCTGTAATTCTTTTCATGGTAAGTTGGTGAGAAAAATCATATATTGGTCATGGTTAAAAATGTCAGAAGACTCAAAATAATAAGAAAAAATAATGAATGACCGAGGTGTGGCTTGCTCTGGAAGTCACACCACACTTTCTGAGAGAAGCGGGAGTTAGAGACGAGAGTAATTTCTGCCACGTGAATATTTCGATTAGGCAGCTGAGAAAATGTGGGTGAAAAAAGACAAGCTATTACTCTCAAGTTACTAGAAAAAAGTATCTGTCTAGATTAGCTTTAGGGAAAAGAGGTCTGGATAATTGCACTTTCAAACCTTAGAGAATCTCATTCACGTACATACACGCATGTCCCGTAGCAGACTAAGCTTCAATCGTATGAATTCGACAACATTTTGGAGAATTTTATAAATATCCTAAGTATGCTTTATAGCTCAATCTTTGACTTTCCTCGTCCTGTCTCTCACTTTCCCCTGCCTCCCATCCTCTCTCATGTTCTTTCTAGCTATATTAAAAAAAAAAGAACTATCTACACTTATCTATAGACATGTGTGTATATACGTATGTGTTTGTATATATGCGCACACATGCACACAGATTACATGTAATTTACCACAGCTAGTTTAGACTTTCGCATCTATGAACACTATTGACGGAAAAAATTAAAAAGAAAGAAAGAAACCAACTGCTTGGTCAACTTGGCATAAAGCACGCAGGCCTGTGGGGGTGGAACTTGTATAAAAACGCAATGTCACCTCGCCATGCACGTTCTGGAAGGGCAGGGACCATGCTTGTCCTGTCTCCTGCTGGAGTCCCTGTGTTGGGACAGTATCTCGACAGATACATGGTGAGCGAGCGAGCGAGCGAGTGAATATTGAAAACCCCACACGTCCTTCCAGACAGCTCGAGGCCCATCTCCCTGATAACATTTTCCCTCAGAGCCCCAGGAATGGCTCCTTCTGGAAAGTTCCACACTGCTAACCTGAACCGCTCCCTAACACCTGATTCTACGCATCATCTTTGTTGCTGGGTTTTTTCAATTGAGGGAGACACGCTCCTCAAGGCTACTTATGTATGTCCATACTTCCCAAAGCTCTTGTTACAGGGCACACGGGAAAAAAATCGCAAAAACATGTATTAAATTAAACGATGACCTTCTGCTTTGCGACGTTGCCAAACGTTTTCCCTACCGAATGCATTCTATCATGATTCCAAGACGTGGCCGAAAGACAAGGTGCTGGCAAAGTCACCTGCACTCTGGCTCTCTGCTTTGAAAGTGGGAATACGAACGAGAACGACAACAAGGGTCCGCCCTTCTCGAAGAGAAGACTGTGGAATCAAACGGCGTAATGTACGTGAGAGAGTTTTGCAGATGGGAAAGCAAATACGAGCCAGCCCTCTGTTTACTAATTTAAAATACGAAGCTGACGCTGCAGGGCCACAGACGAGGGACGCTGCGTGTGGCTCTTTTCCTGAGAACGGCCCTCGGGCAGAAGGGCATGGCGATGAGGAAAAGGATCTGAAGCACGGCCTGCCAAGCATGTCCCAGTCCTAAATCACAGACCGTGTTCGACACTTGCGTGTGGAGAGATTACCGGGCACCTGTCACCCACCCCCCCTGGCACTGCTGCCAGCGTCTTCAGACCCAGGAGAAAGCTTACCAGACACGAGCTGCTGTCCGGGCAACCCCACGGGCACCATGCCCAAATTATTCATGGCGGTGGCCCAGGCTGTGGGATCTGTCATGGACATGTTGAGCTGGGTTGTGTCTATCGCTATACTCCCCAAACCATCGGCGGCTGCAGGAAAACAAAAACAAAAACAAACAAACAATGACTTGGAGTCAACAGCCAAGGGTGTCTGTTTTTTACAGGAAATCCCGTTTCCGGAGATGGGAGGTTGGCTTCATTTAGCGCATTCCCAAACCACAAAAAAAAAAAAAAAAAAAAAAAAAAACCCACGGCACCATAATCTACAGCAATTTTTCTTTCAGACCCAAACGTGAAGAGAGTCTGAACACATTCTGACGACACGTGGTATACATTACACAGAGAACACCATGGAAGAAGTACCCCTGGAAAAAACTGGAGAATTGCTTCCTTCTCCCAGAGAAACGTTAGCGAAGTGTCAAGGCCAAGGTGCAAAGCAGCAACGCTCACTTGGTAAAACAAGTCAGGTGACGAGGCTGA
>JAQQSQ010002066.1:0-11443 GCA_028627145.1 Eidolon dupreanum
TTTTTTTTTTTTTAATCAAAAGGAAATTAAAGAACAGGGAATGATGTACACTTCTTATGGGGAGAGCAGGAGCCCTATTCCTTGCCTGTCTTAAAATAGCCTGGCGAAACACAGTATTTGCATTATGCTTAGGGTCAGCTGCTCTGGGGACTGCCGCCCGGCCCTGCCTGGAGAGGAGAGCTAGGAGTTGAGTTTTGAGATTTACTGCATTAATGCTTCTCCAGTTTCTGTGGAGTAGCCACTGGAGAGAGGCTTGGCTGCAGATGTAGTGAAAGAAACACATGCAGAAACGCAGTATCAATAACTAAATATAACTCACGTCTGAAATGCCTTTCACTGCACCCGGAGTGCTTTCCAAATATATTATCTCATTAAATCCACACAAAAGCAGGGGAAGGTAGGGCCCTCTCTCCTCCCTCTTCTGAGGGAATGGAGAGTCAAAGTCCAGGTCTCGTGATGGCATGTGGCCTGTCTTTTCATCTGCACCCGTGGGCTTCCACATGGGCTTCGCAGAGGACAAAGATTCCATGAGCACCCCGGGGGCGGTCGGCAGGAATGGGCTAAGGCAATGCCAGCTGCTGTAACAAAATGACCCCCGAATATCTATGACCTAACACAACAGACATTTATTTCTCACTTATGTGAAATCCCAAATGGGTGTTGCTGATTGGCAGGCAGCCTTCCACATGATCATTTAGAAACTTCTGTTCCTTCCAACTTTTGACTCGGTTCACCTCTCAGCCTTGGCATCCTCTGCATTTAGCCTACAGATAGGGCAGGGTTTTGTGGGCCAGGCTTGGAAATGACCCCCATCACTTGCACCCACATTCTTTGGATGGAGCTTGGTCACCTGGCTACCCCTACTTGCAAAGGAGGATGAGAAATGTAGTCTAGCTCTGTTGCAGGAGGAAGAGGAATGGGTGTATGAAGATCTAGTCAGTCTGTTTCATGGGACCCTCCACTCCCACTTCCTGCTCCAAGCAGGGCAGCTCCAATTGTATCTATTCATTATATTACATTTTACATAAGATTTATTCTGAAAGAAGGGCCCGAGGACTTTAAGAAAATCAATCAAGTCTCTTGATCAGTGGTCCTCAGACAGAGTTGATCATCTGGACCAGTAGGGGAGGCTGTGAAAAAGATCCCTGGGCTGCTCTCCTGGTGATTCTGATTTGGTTAATCCAGAGTCCACTGCATGTACAGCCATTGCACATGCTGAGATTTTTCACTTGCCTTTGCAAATTTATGAAGACTGATGAAGGGTAGAGATGGCAGATAATCAGGTGAATAAAAGATGGCAGGTGAATAAAAGAGGATAACAAAACATGCCGGTGAATAAGTGGAGAAACAGGAGCTCTTGTACAACCCCTTATCTAGTAAAGTTGAAAATATACACAGTCCATGATCCAGCGGTTCCACTCCAAGTTCACATTCTAGAGAAACTCTCACCACGTGCACTCACAGACACGTAACAATGTGTCACTGTCACGATGTCAAAATCTGGATGTGACCCACATGTCCATCAATGGTACAAAGGATGGCTTGCTACATGTTCATACAGTGGAATACAATATAGCAATGAAGACAAATGAACTACAGACAAGAGCATGTTTGAATCTTCCCCACATTTTTTGAACACAAAGAAGCCAGGGGGAAAAGAATTTCTGAGCATGAATTCATTTATATAAAGTTCTAAGTCAGGCGAAACAAAACAAAACAGTTTAGGGACATAACTATATATAGCAAAACAATTAAAAGTAAATATCTAAAGAGTCAGGATAGCGAACACCTTTGGGAGAGACACACAGGGGTCCCTGAGGTGCTGGCTGTGTTCTATTTCTTTGCCTAGGTGGTTGATACATAAGTGTCCAATTTATAATTCTTTTTACACTGACGTATATGTTTCTAGCCCTTCTCTTTCTGTAGGTCATCACTCTCCGTAAAAGAATAAGGAAGGAGGGAAGGGGGCATCTGTTTGTGCTCGTATCTTAGACAGAACAGCAGAGGATCCAGAGAATATAGCCTTTGGCATCGCAAAGTCCCCAGTTCAAACCCCGGCTCTGTCCCTACTAGCTGCGCATGCTTGGACCAGTTGCTTAGCCTTTGGGTCTCTTTCTCCAACTCCATATTTGAAATAAAAAGCCTTCCTCATAGGAGAAAATATAAAACATCCTTAGTCTCCTAGTTGAAAAAAATATATATAAAATGTATTTAGCACAGGAACCGATACATAGTACGTATTCAATAAAAGTGGCCCACTTAGGCAAATACGTAATATGTGAAAGCTGACAGAGAGCTGGCTCTGAGTCAGCAAATGCCGAGGACACTACGGTTGTGGTCGCCGGACCAGCCTCCTTCCTGTCCATTTTCTGTCTCTGTCTCTGTCTGTCCCGCCTTCCCCCATTCACTTCCTCCCAGTTACTGTCACTCAGCTGTACTTTTCAGTGTCCAGGGACCTGTCTTAGATGATCGTGGAAGGAGGCGTGTGGACAAACAGACACGTAGACATCCAGGCTGCCATACTGCCTCGATGCAGGTGACATTTAACTCCTGTTACACCAGCAACACCATTCTGGTGTGATCTCAAGGTGTGTCTCAGAGGCTCCGCACCACCTGAGTCCCGCTTGGCTTGCCCCTCCTGGGGGCAGCATCACTCCTTGTTTTCCTGGCTCCGCCTTCATTCCTGCCTTAGGACCCTTCTCAGCCCAAGGTCCCAAGGCCACATGCCCACTGGCTTCAGCGCCAGGCAACAATTCTGCCCCGGTTGGAAAATGGTTTGAAAATAATGATATATGACAATGATGAAACTGTGTCTGAACTGACATGGGCTAGGGCATCCTCAAGGTCTGGGTGCCCTCATGTTCACAGACATGAGACATTTGTTAAAGGGGGGAAAAGATTCCCCAGAAGCTGCCTTGCTATCCCGATCACCAAGCCCATTCCCCTGTGATGGCCTCTGCTCCCTAACCCCTGATTATAGACACCTCCTGCAGAGTTTTTGAAACAGCAGAGGTCATGTAAATATGTGACATACAGAATTTTCAGAAGGGCATCCAAGGAGTGTTAAGGGCATTTACATGAAAGCAGGATTCTGTGGGGTCAAATAAGTTTAGGAAATATCTGGTTAATCACAGTTAAAAAGATGCCCGTACTGCAGGACTTCTCAGAGCCTTTGATAGGCTAATGTGCTTGTAAAAATCCAATGGAAAGCTACAGATGAAGCTTTCTAAATTTTTTAAATTTACCAGTGTTACTTGTGAGATTAGCGTTCCTCATAACATATTTTGAGGAAATTCTGCTGTGGCTGGAATTTCAGATTGACAATAAAGAAAACAAGATTCTTGTTTTTCATGGGCCCACTGGACAAGCCTCCCTGCTGAGGAAAGATGTACCAGACCCCTGGTCATTCTTTGCCTCACTCTACCCAGCAGCAAAATGGGTGCAGGGCCATTAACACCTAGGCCGTCAAGAGAACTTATTATGCTTTGCTATGTGACCTTAGGTAGAGACATTATCATCATCAAGTACGTAATAATCGGCAGCTTCACAGCATCATATAATTTCTGGATGACAAGAAAAGGTTCTCATTAGATCATCTAATTGGTTCCTTTGCTTGGAACAGGAAGGTCCTAGCTAATTTAATCATACCCTTGGCTTTGTAGGCACACCTACCTGCCAGAAGTTCAAAGGGCTTCAGCCTTATTAGAGTTAAGAGTCTTTCTGGAGGTGAGGGAAGAGGACAAGGAGTGGTTTCCTCAACAGCAAAAAATAATTCACTCTTTCAAGTTCCAAGAGATGCATCCCTCCCAGACACTAAAGGGCAACCCTACTGGAATAAACAGTTAACATGATCCTAGAGCGGAAGTTACTCCAACAATACGCAGAATCTCACATTTAGATGGCACATTAAGACGTCATTGGCTCAGTGCCCTGCCTCAAGGCAGGGCTGCTTCCGTGCCAGCAAAGACCGATGCCTTCACACTGCCCATAGCTCGCGACATGCCGACCTCTGCCCCCTTGCAGACATACAGAGCAAGGAGCCAAGGAAGCTGCACTTTTTCTTTTTCTTTTTTTTTTCTACTTGATTTGCATATCAGGAAGGCAGAAATGTCGATCAATAAACAGGAGCTGATTACAGACATTTACTTTAACTGCTGCAGCGCACTTCCTATTGAAAAGTACTACAACTTGTGGTCAAATGGGTTCCACCATTCACTAGGTGTGCAACGGGAGGCAGTTATTTAACCTGTGTGAGCCTCATCATCTCCTCTGTGCAATGGGGCCGGAAAGCACCTACCTCTGTGTTGACCCGAGGATGCAGTGAGACAACCCAATGTCATGGGGCGCGTTCAGAACTGGTGAGTATCGCCATGGGCCTCCCAGAAGAAGTCTGGGCCAGAGAGATTCTGTACCAGAAGGACCTCTGTGACCACTGCAGGGCTTCTCGGGAGGCCTGTGGAGTTAAGTGGAAGGGAGGGGTTAGGCTCTCAGCTCAGCGCACAAGACAGAAATGGATGGAATCATATTACCCTTGACAACTCCTTGCCCAGAAAGTATAGTATATACAGGATTGTGTATTGACCACTTGCTCAGGTTTGAGAACCAATGAGTCAGAACATAGGAGGGAATGAAAGGGATGTTTACCTACAGCTGCATGGGCATTCAAATCATTCGTCTCTAAGGAAGATGGTCTCAGCTGGGGGTGATTTGGCTTTCCCGGAGGGACATTTGGCAATATCTGGTTACTGACCTTCTCGCAAACTGCTGCTGGGAATGTAAACCTTCCAGCCAGCTGTTCTGGAGAGCACTTCGGCAAAAGTAGCAACGGCCTTAAAATATGTGTGTCCCCAGAGCAGCAATTCTACTCCCAGGAATTCATACCAAGGAAATATGAAAACGTTCGACGTGTCAGTTAGCTGTAATGATATTCACCACAGTTTTGGCAAAAACAGCAAAAGATGGGGACCAACGAGAAAGCCCAACAATAAGTAACTGATTGAGAAATGTGGTACTGACACACGATACAGCCATTAGGAATGATGCAGAAGTGTGTGTGCTGACATAGAAGGATGTGCTTGATGTACTGTGGAGAAAAAAGGCAGATTGCAACGAAGCAGTGTAGTGCATTTTAAAAATACATATGTCTGCACATGTATAGAAAGAAGCCATGGCCAATAAACATAAGAAAAGATGCCTAGCTTCACAGTAATCAGGACAATGCAGATTACGATAACATATCATGTTTACCAATGAAATTGACCCCCCCCAAAAAAAAAAAATTAAAGATTGACCATTTCCAGAGCTGGCAAGGGTACAGGAATCAGATTTTTCTCATGTACTATTTAGAAAAGTATAATTTGGTGCAGTCTTTTTGGAGAGGAATTTGACAATATCTATCAGACTTTAAATCACATGACTCTACAGTTTCATTGCTGTGACTCTTTGCCACAAAACAACTTGCACATGTGGACACAGATATACACTTTGTATTAGTGATAAAATGGAAACAACCTCAATGCCCATTAGCGGGGGCGCAGGCCTACAAATTGCACTCTGTTGATATAATGGAACGTTATCCAGTCGTCAAAGAAACCCAGGAAGATCTAAATGGGTTGGTATGGAAAGTACGCCAACACATACTGTTAGGTGAAAAAGAAAGCAAACCAAGAAAACATATACATTGCATGATTCTGGTTTTTTGTTTGTTTGTTTGTTTTAATACTGCATCTATATCTCTATATACATACTTACCTACAAAGGCATGGACAGATGCTGGATAGGTTCACACTGAATAGCTAACAGCAGTTATGTATGTGGAGGAGGACTGGGGAGAGGTAAAAGAGCACTTTCTCTCGTGTTTTCTACTTCTTTTTGAATTGTTCGTGTGTATTCATGTAATACTTGGCTGGACTGAAAAAATAAACGAAGAAGAACCACAGAAAGATGTGAACACTACATCTTTCTGGGTAGAGGGGTCGTGGGAGATTGTTTTCGCTTCTTGTGTCTTGTCAGAATTTTTTTTTCTTTCACTTTTAATAATTAAAAAATTAAATTACAGTTGGAATATGATATTATATTAGTTCCAGGTATACAACATAGTGATTAGACATTATATAACTTACAAAGTGATCACTCTGATAAATCTAGTACCCATAGGACACCATGCACAATTATTACAATATTAATAATTATATTCCTTATGCTATCCTTTACATCCCCATGACTATTTTGTAACTCCCAATTTGTACTTAATCCTTTCCCCTTTTTCACACGACCCTGAAACCACTCTTATCTGGCAACCATCAAACTGTTCTCTATATCTATGAGTTTCTGTTTTATTTTCTTCTTTAGAGTTCACTTATAAGTAAAATAATATGACATTTGTCTTTCTCTGTATCACTTACTCCACTCAGCACAATATCCTCTAGGTACATTGATGTTGTTGCAGAAGGCAAGATTTCATTCTTTTTCATGGCTGAGAAATATTCCATTGTCTATATGTACCACCTCTTCTTTATCCATTCATCTATTGATGGACACCGAGAATGCCTCCATATCTTGGCTACTATAAATAATGCTGCAGCTAACATATGGATCCACATGTCTCTTTGAAGTAGTGTTTTGGGTTTCTTTGGATAAATACTCGGAAGTGGAATAACTGGGTCCTACTTTGTTTTTGTTATAGCCTTTGTTTTAAAGTCTATTTTGTCTAGTAAATGTATTGCTACCCCAGCTTTTTTTTTGTTTCCATTTTCATGAAACATCTTTTTTCATTCCTTTACTTTCAGTCTATGTGTATCTTTCAATCTGAAGTGAGTCTATTGTAGACAGCATACGTAAGGGTCTTGTTTTCTTATCCATTCAGCTACCCTATGTTTCGATTGGAACATTTAATCATTTACCTTTAAAGTAATTTTTGATAGATATGTTCTTATTGCCATTTTATTATTCGTGTTTTGAATCATTCTTTTTTTCCCTTCTTCTTCTTTAAGAGGTCCTCCCAACATTTTCTGTAATACTAGCTTAATGGTGAATTCCTTTAGCTTTCTCTTGTCTGGGAAGCTTTTTATCTGTCCTTCAGTTCTAAATGATAGCTTTGCTGGTTGTAGGTCCTTGCTTTTCATCGCTTTGATTATTTCCTGCCAATCCCTTTTGGCCTGCAGATTTTCTGTTGAGAAATCAGCTCAGTCTTAAGGGATCTCCCTTGTAGGTAACACTGCTTTTCTCTTGCTGCTTTTAAGATTCTCTCTTTGTCTTTAACCTCTGGCATTTCAATTATGCTGTGTCATGGCATGGGCCTCTTTGGGTTCATCTTGTTTGGTAATCTTTGTGCTTCCTGGGCTTGTATATCTATTTCCTGCACCAGATTAGAGACATTTTCAATCATTATTTCCTGAAATAGGTTTTCAATTCCCTGTTCTCTCTCTTATCCTTCTGGTACCCTTATGATGAGAATGTTGGTATGCTAGATGTTATCCCAGAGGCCCCTCAAACCATCATTTTTTGGATTACTTTTTCTTGTTGCTGTTCTGATTGGGTATAGTCTGCTACGTTATCATCTAAATCGCTGACTTGATCCTCTGCTTTATCTAATCTACTGTTGGTTCCTCCTAAGGTATTTTTCATTTCAGCTATTATATTCTTCATTTCTAACTGTTTCTTTTTTGTTTTCTATCTCTATTTTTATGCTTTCTATCTCTTTATCAAAGTTCTCACTGAGTTCATCTACTCTTCCTCTAAGTTCATTGAGCGTCCTTATCGTAAGTGTTTTGAACTCTGCATCTAGTAGATTGCTTGCCTCCGTTTTTTTTTTTTTCTTGGTTCTTTTTCTGGAGCTCTGTTCTGTTATTTCATCTGGGATGTATTTCTTTGTCTCACCATTTTTCCTACCTCCTTGTGTTTGTTTCTATGTATTAGGTAGGGCTGCTATTTCTCCTGGTCTTAGTAGAGTGGCCCTATGATAGTGGGCACGCTGTGGGGCGCAGTAGCACAGTCTTCCCTGGTCGCTTGAGCTGAGCGCACCAGGTGTGCTCCTTGTATGGGTTGTGTGTGCCCTCCTGTTGTAGTTGAGCCTTAGCTGCTGTTTGCATGTCAGTTAGAGGGATTAACCCTCAGGCTGATTGGTTGTGAGGACTAGCCGTGACCTGTGGAGGATCTGCGGTGCAGGGGCTGACCCTATGGAGCAGAATTAAATTTAGTATAGCTCTGGTGTCTGCCCTGTCTGCCTTTGGGTGTGTCATCCTCATATGTGACCCCGGGCAGTGCTCTGGCTCAGACCAAAGCCGGCCACTGGATGTGCAGGCTGGGGCCTCCTGGGAGGGGCCCCACTGCAGGCCAAGTTCAGTGCAGCCTATGCTCTGCCCGGGGCCTCCTGGCATGAGCCACCAAGCAATCTGCAAATGGCCGCCACTTACGCTGGGCTTCGATGTGCCTCGAGAGGCCAAGCTGCAAACTGAGGCCAGCTGCCGCTAGTACCAGTTTGGAGCTGCTCAGCAAGAGGTATGGGGCTCCCTGAGGCCAGATGCCGCTTGTTTAGGTTTTGCGAACCTTTGAGAGATTTTAGGAAAGTCCGCGGCATGAGCCAAGACAGACCATTTGTGCAGAAAATCCACTGGCAGCAGCTTGGGTGGGCCCGCATGCTGGGAGGGGCGGGGTCCCAGGGAATGTCCAGGGCAGGGCAATCTGCATTAGCAAGGTTGACAGAGACTCAGATATGGTGGCCGCCTGCATCTACATGCTGGATGGGGGAGGGCTCAACAAAAGAGCAATGCCCTCTGCCAGCACTTCTGTCTGGGAGAAAGCTGTCCCTCTGGCCCTCACCCTGAAGCCAAACAACCCAGTTCCTCCCCATATGTCCCTGGTGCCTCCCAAGCTGCTGCCCCAGCACCGGAGCTCAGAGCGGGCCCCTTAAGAAGACCGTCTGCGACTCCCTAAGCCCTCTGTCTCACTCGGCCACAATCTCTGCTGGTTTTTACAGCCAGAAATTGTGGCAACTTCTTTTTCTAGCACTGAAACCCTGGGCTGGGGAGCTCCGTGCAGGCCCGGGACCCCTCACTCTTCCGGGGAGACCTCCGCAGCTGAGATAGCCCTCTCGATTCTCAGCTACCACATGCAGGTGTGGGACCCACCCATTTCACGTCTTTGCCCTTCCTACCAGTCTCAGGGTGGCCTCTTCTGTGTGTCCCCAGATGTAAGACTTCTGTTCAGCTGGACTTTAGGCGATTCCTAATGATGGCCATTCTGTAGTTCCGCTGTAATTTTGACGTGGTTGTGAGAGGAGGCGAGCACGGCATTTACCTGCTCCGCCATCTTGACCGGAAGCCCTGTCAGGATCTTTCTACAATGAACATGTGTTGCCCGTGCAATTTTAAAACTTCTTCGTATTGTGACAGGGACTGATAGAATACTTTACAAAGGCATTTTAATAGAGAAAGCGACAGCAAAGTATAAGCTTTCTACTCTTGAGGATTCTGCGATCTAATTGGGAATCTCTCTCTTCTCTGTCTCTCTGTCTCTCTCTCACACACACAGACATAAAAAGACAGGGCACAGGCGCTAAGTGCTTCTAGAGATCAAAAGATGATGAGAATCATATGCAGTGAGGTGGCAGGGAAGGCGTCCTGGGGCCTGTGGTAGTTAAACACTGCCTTGTAGAAACAGGAGGGCTTTAACAGACAAGAAACGCTCAGGTAATTGAAATTCTATTATCTGTACTGGTGGCATCCTGCTCTAGGGGTTAATGACCCTTGTAATCAATTAATTCTTCCTGGATTCCAAGCTAGATATTGGCTACTATGACTTAAGTGGCTTTCTTCTGCTTAGATCCTTTGTGGGCACGAAGACCTTTCTGTACATTTCATCAGGAAAAATAAGCTGTGTATCCTATCCATCTCTTAGATTAAGACCACAAACGAAGGAGAAGAAACTCTCCCTGATCTGAAAACACAAACCATGCACCACCACCACCACCACCACTGACTGGTCTTTGATAGTGAACAAAGAAATGGGCTCTACAAATCCTTTTCTTCTGCTAGTTCTGCATGCCCTTGGTCTGATGCTTGTCTTTATCACGGGCAAACTGATTTTGCTGCATCACCTCCATCCTCAAAGTAAGCCTGGGAGGTAGCTGTGATCATCCCTATCACACGGATGGGAAAACTGAGACTCTCAGAGTCAACTGACTATCAGCTGCAGAGATTGCATTTGAGACCTGGGGACAGGCACCTTATCTGCATCATCATATAAGGTGAACTGATGAGGTCAAGCATTTGGGTGACGTTCTTTCTGAGCTAATGAGCTTCCGGCCCTCTATGTGGTGACTACAGCTCACTGTACCTAACCCAGGCCAGACACAAAGGCTTTCAGTCTCTACAAATCAGATCAGATCAGATCAGATCAGATTGTATCCACACCGGCACACATTTTTACATCCCAAACAGAAGCTAAACATGAATGCAGGTGCTGGAGTTAAAGACCTCTGCCCCTAAGAGCTCACAGGCAGGTAGAGCAAGAGACAGGCTCATGAACACATAACTTCAGGTCAATGTGGGAAGCATTGTGCTAGAGGAGAAACGGTCAGGCTTTGGGAGAGGTTGAGAGAGGCTTCTTGGAGGAACTGATGTGCAAGCTGAGACTTGAAGAACAAACAGAAGTTTACTAGCCAAGAGAAGAAAAATAAAGGTGATGCCAAGAATATGGAACAAATAGGGCATAATAACACCAGGCAGCTTTTATTACATGCTAGCCACGTAGCCGCTTTTCATGGATCACCTCATTTGACAATTGCCCAATTCTGTAAGACGGGCACCATTTTGTCTTCATTTAAAGTGACTTGCCCAGTGCTGTGCAACTTGGAGAGCAAAGGTATGAGTTCGAGTTTGTCTAGCTTGAGAGCAAGTGGTCCTGACCCTTCTGTCCACTCCCACAGAGCAGTGGTTCTTCACTGGGAGTGATTTGGCCCTGATGGGGCATTCGGCAATATCTAGAGACATCTTTGATTGTCACAACTGAGGGAGAGGGGTGCTACTGACATCTAGTAGGTAGAGGCCAGGGAGGGTGCTCAACATCCTGCCATGCACAGGACAGTCCTCACCACAAAGCATTATCCAGACCCAAATGTCAACGGTGCCAAGGTTGAAAAACTGCACAGAACAGACAGGCTGTCTGCTCTCTGCTGGGCACTGAGTGGATAGCTGGAGATGAATCTGTGTGTGTGCGGGGCGGGGGGGGGTGCTGGCAAGGTCAACACAGGCCTTGGCTTGGAGTCTAGAGGCAGAAAGGGTTTAAAGTGGGGGCTGATTTGTGCCCTGCGACAATCACCCTAGCCCTGCAGGGGAGGACATCGCAGAGGAGACACGGAGACGGTTTGGGGCAAGGTCCAGGTTCTCAGTGAGATTCGTGGGCAGAGGCAGAAGGAAGGGAGCAGAGAAGACAGAAGAGCAGC
>JAQQSQ010002067.1:0-11442 GCA_028627145.1 Eidolon dupreanum
GAAGGAAGGAAGGAAGGAAGGAAGGAAGGAAGGAAGGAAGGAAGGAAGGAAGGAAGGAAGGAAGGAAGGAAGGAAGGAAGGAAAAGGAAGGAAGGAAGGAAGGAAGGAAGGAAGGAAGGAAGGAAGGAAGGAAGGAAGGAAGGAAGGAAGGAAGGCAGGCCAATTAACTAACCAATCAACAACCAAAAAAACCTAACAAATAACAAACAAAACCTAGACAAAAATTGTCTCTTAACTTTTGGGTGAGAGAGAAAATCCAAGCTGTGGCCAAACTGGATTAGATATAAAGCTTGCACGATGGGTTAAGGTCTTGAATCTTTACATTAATAAACAGGAAAAAAAAATGAGTGACTTAAGTATCTTATCAAGAAGTAACAAAAAGAACATTGAAATAAACATAAGGACTTCATGAAGAAAAACTAATAAACTCTGAAATTAAAGTATTTAAAATTAGAAAAATTGTATAAAAAGTAGGTGAAGTTGGTTCTTTGAAAGAAAAATAGAAAAAACTTTAATGAATCAAGGTAGGAGGAGAGAACACATACATAAAAAATATTATAGCTCTTGGATAAATTGATAGAAATGAAACTACTGGGTTAAAGAGTATGAACATTTGTATTTTGACAGATATTGCTGAATCGCCATATACAGAGGTTATTTCAATTCCTGTCTCCACCAGCAATGAATGAAAGTGACTGTTTCCCCATATCTCAGTGGCACAGTATTACCAATTTTGTTTTTGCATTTGTCAACCTGATAAATGAAAAATCATATCCTTGTATAGGTTTTTAATGCCTATATATTTTTTTGTTTTGTGGGTATAGTCTTTGCTAAAAGCAGAATCTGTGTTTTGCTCGAATCATGTAAAGAAATTGGAAGTTTTTCTCCCATTATATATCATGTACCACTTTAAATATTATTAAACCTATTGTTCTATAAACACTTGGTAGAATCTCCCTGTGACACCGTCAGGTCCTAGGTTTTGTTTTTTGTGTGTGTTTTTTTTGTTTTTGTTTTTTGTTGTTGTTGTTTTGTTTTGTTTTTTGAGTGGGGCTTAGCTCTTTGGCAGTGACATATTTTGATTCCTTCTATAATAATTGGTCTGGATTTTCTGTCCTTTCTGAAATCAGTTTTGTAATACTTGTTACATATTTTTCCAGGATAAATCATCACTGTGAGTCACAGTGATTTTACCACACAGTGTCACCCACAATTTTGTTCTGCCATCTCATGTAGTGGACATCAAGTGCATTGCCTGACAGGACCCTCACCCTTTCTTGGAAGAGTGTCCTGCTCTCCACCCCCAACCCCATCTACCTCATCACAAGCTCCTGGTAGCCATCCCTTCTTCACAGTTGTTGGACCTGGGGGTGAACACCTGACCAAAACTAGACAAATCAGAGAACCTTCTCAAGATTTTGGAATTGAGTGTAAAAGTTTCCTGATTTAGTCTGGTCTCTCCAATGAAGATGTAAAAAAATTGGAGGAACTATAATGAAGCTATATTTTAAATCATGTAACATGGGGAAGAGAGAAAGCTAGACAACAGGAGGAGGGAGCAGAACAAAACAGATCTGAGAGAGAAGCAAAAATGAGACAGACACAATATTTCCTGGAGTCTGTGTAGCTTTTTTTAGTACCTAATTCTGGTTTCATGTTCTTGGGTCTTGATTGCATTCCTTCTCTTAAGCTATGGGAGATACCCCAGCATCTGCTTTATACACTTCTCTGTGTATTCAACTAGCTTATATTGATTTCTTTTATGGGACATGAACCTGAAAGTTCTAATATTATTCACTTCTAACCCCCACTGCCTTTCCTGTAACCATGTTGGTCCATGGCAGCTCATTCCATACTCCCAGGCCATTGTGGTCCATCTCTAATTCTGTGGTCATGCCTTCTCTTGTTTTATTTATCTACATCCTCATCACCCTTAAGAAGTAAGTTCCTGTTTCCTCCATAAGTGTTCCCAGCTATTCCAAATTTCTTTGATGCCTTTCTTCTCTGAAGGTCCACGTAACATTTGTACATTAGAAGAGCTGAAAAATGTTTGTCCATCTATGCCAAATAACTCGAAACTTTTTCCATCTCAAGCATCTGACTTTCACGCAGACTCTTTTAGTCTTCCCGCTTCTGCAGTGTGAAATTTCCATAGCTTTGCCCCATAGTTATAATCTCACGAACATGTTCAAAAGCAAATCTATTAATTCAGTACTTCATTACTTATAGCATGAATAGCAACAAAACAGGCTCTGCTCAAGGGAACTGTGCAACATGAATTCCTTAAAGTTGGAAAACAGAAAATTATTACATTTTATAAGCATAAATGTTGAAGACTATACAGAATGTCCATTAATAAGTTCACTGTATAAACAAATTATGGCATGTTCATAAATGGAATACTACACAGCAAGAAAAATTAACCTACTGATAATATGCAGTAATGTGATTAAATTTTAAAACCATTATGTCGATTGAAAGAAACTAGACAGAGAGAGAAAAGCACCTGGCAAAAATTGAAACTGGATTTTGTGGTGGTGATGAGGTAGAGGGCAGGAAGGGATAGGGGAAGTCGCAGGCACTGGTACAGCCATTCTGGAAAGCAGTCTCTTAATGTATATGTGTATCCTAGAGCCCAACAGTTATCACTTGAATATATGTCCGAAGACATTTTCACATAGATCCAAAGGACACACGAATAAGAATGTTCATAAGTTGCGCTGTGGTGGTAAAGGGGTAGCAGGAGGCAGTTTGAGTATCCATGACTAAGTGAAAGAGAGAGAGAAAGGAGAGAGACAGAGAGAGAGAGAGAAAAGGGAGGAGATTGAGAAGGGCATTTTATAACCCAATGATGATAATGTGCCACAAACTGAAATATGATTAATTCAACCTTCTTTGCCTGAAGTTAAAAAAAAAAAAACTCATCAAAACTCATCAAAACTAATCTCCATTTGCCAAATGCAGTAATCATCTTCCTGTCCTTACTAGACTTGGTAGCATTCAACATTAGTGGACTACTCCCACTTCCTTGAAATGCTTTTCTTCAAAAATCATGTTATTTCTTTGGTTAAAATTTTTTGGTGGCTCTGGTTTCATTTATAATAAAACCCAAGCTCCTTTCGTTGTTCTGTGAATTGGTCTGTAGCTCCCGCTAGGGTTTGTGTCCTACATCTCTTCCCATCTTGCTGGCTGTGCTCCAGCCATTCTGACTAATCCTTCTAGCTCACTCCTGCATTTGCTTTTCTTTCTCTGTGATGCTCTTCCTTAAGGTCTTCCCAAGACATTCTGGTTAAAATCTTCTTCCTCAGAAGACTAACATAAGAAGTCATGAACTGTGGTCCATTCTACCTATTTATGTTGATTTTCTTTGTCTCTGCTATTGCCAGTTAAGTTTTTCTTATTATTTAATTTCAGAGGGTGACTGTCTTACCTTATTGTTAAATTCATTTGGGGGAAGGTGGGACACAGGGATTTGGGGACAATCTCGCTGTTTGACTTCTAGGATATAACACTAATAGAGAAGGCACTAATAAGTGGGGTTGATCTGCTACTTTTCTATAAGTACACTCCTCCATAGGTGCAAGATTACTACTCACTGAATTGAATGTTACTCTTTGAGACTTGAGTTTGCAAAATTATCAGAATTCCTGTGCTGAAAATGTTTTAGACAGTAATTATTCACGAAAAAGGTATGAGTAGCTTGATCTCACAGGATATTTTCTGTATTACAAATAATAAAAAAAAAATAAACGCACAAAAAAAAAAAACCAAAGTGCCGGATCTTCTAGCATTGGTTAGATAACACTAATATCTTAGATAGCTTAATCTAATGTCTAAAAGATAGTATCTTTAAAGACTTTGTTTTGAAGGAATTGACTTTGCCCTCTGCCCAGCCACTTGAAAGGTCCTTACTACTAAACAAAAGCGATTTTCCAAATTTGCACAGAAATGTATAGGTAGACATGCTCTGCCCCTAAAAAGTCCTTAGCTACCAAATTAATTTATCACTTAATAAAGTCTCCAACTGCTAAGGTGGCTATCCATTTCAAATTGGTGATTGCAACCAGTTTTGAGGGTCATAAGAAGTGTTTTTTAAAAAATGAAACAGACCACAAGAATTTAATATCAGAGTATACCACACTAGAGTCAGGACTAGAGTCACGGAGGGAGGGGTGAAGTATGCACTGGTATCTCAGTGGAATTCCTGGACAGATAATACTGAACAGCCTAATTTTATTATCACAACTACCTGTGATTTATGAAATGAAGAACAGGGGAATTTTATTTACTGATAGAAAACCCAGAATTTTCAAATGAGTCCCAAAGAAAAACAGTATGTTTTGGGGAAAGGATTTCGCCAAGTACCGTGTGTGTGTGTGTGTGTGTGTGTGTGTGTGAAAATATATTAATCAAATTAGTGTAAAATGCTCAAAGAAGTTGCTTTATTAATTGAATAAAAAATAAAGTGAAAGACACAGATGCATGTTCAAGTTTAGCTGTTAGATTTGGAATTATAGTGAAAACACTGAGAAAAATGTTCAAATGAATCAGAAAATACTGAATTTACATCTCATTCTAAAAAGAAAAAGATATTGCATTTCCTGCAAATGAAAGCTTAATACCTTCGAAATTAAAAGGACATTTGAAAATACGGCATGACCAACTTGTCAATAAGCCTCTCGAATATGTTCTTAAAGGAAAAGGCATAAAGTTATTGGCACAATTTCTCAGTTGCTCCACAAATCTTAATGAGAAAGACAACTTTAGTTGCCCATCAATGTGGCAAAAGAGAAATGGATCATACTAAGCGCTGAAAATCTCCTTCATCCAATGTTTATAGATATGGTGCATATGTTTTTGATGAAAAGGCAGCTGATAAATTGAAAGCTATAATCCTTGGCAATAGCACAATATCAACTCTATTACCACAGAACAGTTAGAAGAATCAATGATTACTGTGCAGTTAAAGTCTAACTTGATGAGATTACTAACATTGCAAGTTTTACAACACTTTTATGCAATATGTGTAGCAAGGCAATTTTAGAGAGGAGTTATTGACTGTGAAGAAAATTATATTGGGAACTAGGAAAAAGCACTTAGGTTAATAAAAATTAAACAATAGAGTTTATACTGGAATTGCAAGTGATAAAAGTAAAAATACAATCAAGAAGCATAGTAAAAATACAAAAATTCTTTAGAAACCAATAAAAACAGAAGATAATTTGAAACATTAAATTAAAACAACAAATTGTATATGCTATACAATAATTAAACTTGTTCTATGAAGAGTAAATTATTTTGGCTTAGTACTTCATTTACACAGAAAAATGATTGCCAGACCTGAAATTTATCACATATTGCATTAAGATTAAAGAACTTATTAAGAGAAAGTTGATTTGCATTATTACTACTAACAATCGCCTATGTATGTGAACCAGGATTTTCAATTTTGATCTGTTTAAAAAAAAAAAAGGATAAGATCAGGCTCAGTAGTAGACCAGATGTGCATGTAGCATTGTCTTCATGCATTCTGGACTGGAATAAACCTATGAGCAAGCAGGGTGTTAAATAAAATTTTTACTCACTTGCTTCTGTACTGTTTACATTAAGATTTATTTCTATGTATTATAAAATGTTTATATTACCTTTGTTGTTCTTACTGTTATTCTACACAATAAGTATTGTGAAACTTGTATTTCTGATATGTGTGTGTATATATACATATATGTGTGTATACTGGGTTACAATGTAAAATCTATTTCTAACTGTGAGTCGTGGTTCAAAAGGTTGGAAAAACACTCAATGCGTCAGACGTTAGAATATAAAAATTGGATGAGTAACACACCTGCAGAACGCTGTGGCACACAGACTACCAGTGCTCTGAGTTAAATTGTGCAGGATCCTGAATGTGAGTTAAGCATAGAATTTACTTTGCAGGTAAGTTGCAGCTAAGACAGTGAATGATATAATGTAAAACAGTGTTTTACAAGAATTAATATTGCCCCATTGCAAGACTGGGAGGAAAAGAGACTGAACACACAAAGGTGACTAAAGTGCTACAAAAGACAAACCAGAAATGAGACCTTAATGCAGAATTATAAGAGGAGCAATAGGAAAGAAGATACCAGAGGTAAAACAGAGTGCCAAGGAAAAATGATAGTATTTTGGAGCTGGGAGAGACCTCTAAAACCATGGATTCCATCACCATCTTCATACAAATAGGGAAAGTAACAGAAGAGAAAAAACTGAACCTACTCATAATTTGTCTGACGCACACTGACTCAAAGAGTCCTTAATAGTTGATAGCATTGTTACCGGGTCACTGGAATTAACAGGATTCCCTTCAGGATGTAGAGGGCGTGCCCTCAAATACTTTCTACTGAATGGATAAAACCCGACAGTAATTGTATCCATTTAATCTGAATTCCAAATAGTTTATCAAGGTGTGCCTACAAGGCGTGCCCAATCCAGGTTTCTCCCCTACCCCCAAATGGGTCATTGAGCATTCTTTCAGAGTACGTATCCTAAAGTACCATCAAACCTTCTTGAGAAGTTTTCTACTAATTTCAACAGTTTAGGCTTTATAAACAAGCCCGGAACAATTCACTGGCTAGTTCAATTTCCCAAGTGCAAAACATTATTGAGCATTTTACGACCGTGCCACAAAATGCCCACCGCAGCCAGGCGAGAAAAACAAGAGTCGGTCTAGAAAACCGGTGAAGGAAAGGGAGGCCTGTGGGAGTCAGTGTCGCGCTCCGCGGAAGGAAGAAGCCTCCGGGCGAGTCGGGCTGGAATTAGCCATTTCCTTTCTTCCCTTGATACTTAGGGCTGCGGGAGCGCTGGGCCGGCAGGTACATCGGCTGTTCCTCGCGTCCCTCTACGCTTTCTCCGAATCCGCCTTGACAACCCCAGCTCCCTAGCGCCGAGAGCCGGAGGCATGTGCCAAGAGGGACCGGCGCCATGACTAGGTCGGTCCCAGGCACATCCCGCCACTCGCCCACCGAAAGCGCCAAGCGCGCCTCGGGTTTCCGGGTGCGAATGGGAAGCTTCTCGGGAACCCCCAGACCCCTCCCGGGTAGGAAGAGCGCAGACGGCGTCCCCGTTTCCAAGGAAACCGGCCCTGCCGTGACGTCACTTCCGCTGACCTGTCTGGCCTCCCAGACTGTTGGGAGGAAAAGAGGAAAACTGAGCCACAGCCACGACGGTGGACGCGAGCGTCTCCTGTCTGCGCATGCGCCCGCTCAGCGGCCAGCTTCTATTTATGTGGGGGATCCAACATGGCGGCTGCGGCGACCCTGGCGATGGCGGTGGAACCCATCAGAACATAGTGGCGGGGAGGGGGGCACAGTCCGTACTCACGGTGGCGTCGGGGGAGACGGCTGAGGGTGGTGGAGGGAAGAAAAGCGACGGAGAGCAAAAGGAAGGGCGGGCAGGCAAACAACTCGGCGTAGAACCGAGCGCCGGCTCGAGCGAGGGCAGAGGGCCAGAACAGTGGGGATGGCGGAGCCGCGCAGAGTAGCGTTTATTAGCCTGTCACCGGTGAGGCGGCGCGAGGCCGAGTACCCGGGGGCCGAACGCGAGCCCGAGTACCCTCGCGAGCCCCCCCGGCTGGAGCCGCAGCCGCACCGGGAGCCGGCCCGGGCAGAGCAGCCAGCCCCGCGGGAGGCTCCCCCCCGGCCGGACGCGCAGCCCCCGCCGCGGGAGAAGCCGCTCGCCCAGCGCGAGGTCAGCCGCGCCGAGCCTCCAATGTCGCTACAGCGCGAGCCCCCGCGGCCGGAGCCGCCGCCGCCGCCGCCGCTCCCGCTCCCGCAGCTGCACTTGCAGCCGCCCCCGCCGCGGGAGTCGGCTTCCCGGGCCGAGCCGCAGCAGAGGCCACCGAGGGAGACGGTGCGCCTGGAGCTGGTGCTCAAGGATCCCACCGAGGAGAGCTGCGTGGAGTTCAGTTACCCGGAGCTGCTGCTGTTCGGAGAACAACGGGTACAGAAGGTTCCCCCCTTATCCCCCAGACCCCCGGAGCCTCAGGACGCGTTGGACTGCCCCAGGGGTTTGCACCTTCCGACGCCCACCCTGCGCGGGGTCGCCCGGGATGGTGGGCTGGAGGGGGGCAGGGGCTGAGCAGTTGGACGGGTGGTTGGTGCTGCTTTCCTCTGCTCTCCAGGGTTGGCCGAGGCCCCTCGTGAACCCTCTCCCAAAGCGGCTCCGAGCAGGTTTTCCTCTGCACCCTTCGAAAGCTCAGATTTTCCTCCTTTCTTCTCCCCACACAAAATCATGGGGCCCTGGCAAGTTGTGTGGTTGTGTTTTCCCTGTGGAGCTCCAGCTGTCCTTTCCAGTAGAAAAGAAGAGAAAACCTTGGGGGACACGCCCCCCAATCTAAAGCAGGGAAATTGTGTAACCCCTCCAGTATTATCCTCATCTTCATCTCTTATTTGTTATGCTTCGCGCTGTGGCTACAGAGATGCGCTTGTGAGCGTGGGATGTATTTCTTAATTGAAGGAGATTTAAAAGTAATCTAAACATTTTTAGACTAAGAATTCCACTTTAGGAATGAAGGAGAAGTGTTAGTTTTCTGATTACGTATTTTTCTCTCTCGCGTTGTTATTGGTAATCGTTTTTAGCTTTGTTTTCTCCGGAGTTTGTTCATATCACAGTTAAAAGGGAAGGTGACTCCTGTTTTATTTGGCGTCTACTATCATATTCTTATTTCAGTGCATATCATTAATTTACAAGTCCGAGTTGGAGGATATTGCATTTAGTCATTATAATTTTTGGAGAATGATGAAAAAAACCTTAACTTTGAATTTTTAAAAACTTTATTGAAAATATATGAATATGCTTTTGATGAAACTGGTGAACAATGGAGATAGGTTTGTTGGGTTGGTGAGCTTCAGAAGTAAACTAAAAGGGAAATGATACAGTAACAGTAATAAGAGAACCATTTTCTCCATTGTTTAGAGGTTATGCGCTTTATTTGGTTTTGCTTTAGCACAAGTCTAATGGACTCCAGATATCACTTGTTTTGTTTTTTATCCTCAATTATCTTTGTAGTTGAAATAAATGATGCCTTAGTTTTAAATATCATATTAAACGATGTCACTAGATTTTATTTTATGGCCAACTAATCTTTTGATCATTATTGACAAATATTATATGTCAAATCATTACCGAATTTTCCAACCAAAATGAATTAAGGGTGCAGATCATTTTGGTCACTTTACATAACATTTTGCCTTTTAGACCCACTTTAGTGCCCCTATTATTTATAAACATAATGTCATTTTTTTCCCAAAAGAATTTTGAAAATACTGGATTGGAGCATTTTTCAAATGAATTGTATTTTATCTTCTAATGTAAGTAGATTTGCAGTTTTATCTCTAATCTATTTCCTAAATTGCAGGTGAAAAGCATATTTGGGTAAACATACATAACAATAGCTAATGTTTACTGAATTCTTAGGATGTGCTAGACACAGTTCTAAGTATGGTGCATAGTTTATAGAGATTAGTGCAACTGAGCTCCATGAAGTAGGAACCAGTATCCTCACCTTACAAATGAGAAGGCTAACACAGAGTATTTGTATATAATTTTTTTAATACTTGTGTGCACCAATTCTTAGTAAAACAAAATTACTTACAATTCACGCATAGCTTAAATTTATAGGGTCCTGCCAAAATGAACTAGAATTAAAGTCATAGAATACAAAGACCTCTATTATGACCCTCTTAAAGCTGTAATATTCACTTATTGATAAATTAATAATAAATATGTATCTTTTAATTATGAAAAAGTTAATTTCGACATGTTACCTTGTTAATAACATCAGAACTACTAGTTTCATGTAATAGGAGAAAGATGAATAATTCATTTGAATTCTTCTGTTTACCAATTTAAGGTTTATTGGTCCAACTTTTTCATTCTGTTTAGCCATATATCAATTGACATATTCCACCGAACAAAAAAAATCCATTTTTTATACAAGTGCATCTTTGCAGCAAAGATTTGCCAGATTTTCTTATGATTACTCTCAGTGAACATATTAATTACATAAGTATAGAAGATACCTTTCTAGATAAAGTTGTCATAGATCCATGAAAGCAAATACTAGGAAGAGAGACAGACCATCAAGAAGCAAAATGTGGCCATTAGAATTGATCTGGAAAGTGGCAAGGCATTGTAATCATCTTCCATCTTGAAAGATTAATTTGTTTACCATTGCTGGCTAAAGGAAGTAGTACAGTTTAGAAATACATTTCAGCAGTAATTGATACACAAGAAACTTTTTATTTAACTCAGTAAATCAGAAAATCAGTTAAAGAGAACATCCTTTTATGAACACGATTAACTGAACATTTACTATAAAGAGAAAATGATAATATGATTATATTGTTACAGAATGCTGTGGTATTCTACTGCTTGTCATAATGCATATTTTGGATAATATGAAAGATCTGAAAATGGTGTTAATGAATAAATGTCAACAAACAAAATTATTGCATCAATTTTATGTGTGTCAATCGGTAATTTTAATATTTACTTATATTCAGATCTTTTTTCCCATCTAAAAAGCATACAGCTTACTTAGAGCCTTGATTGTGGGTAGGGGGTTATTTCTTAACTGTGAAAGAAAAGTGAGTCAGTTTTTGTAAATTTATTTTTATAGGCTGCCTAGTAAATAAGAGATTTACTTTTGATACCTATATAAAGCCTGCATAAAATGTTTTAGAGTGGCCTGCAAGGTGATTCTTATTTAAAAATATATATCCAGTAGTAAGACCTAGTATTTAGACTTCACAGTAACATGAAGGAACCGTTTACAATGGCAAGACATGGTGGTTGCTCACAGTCCTTTAGTCTCAAGTTAAGGCTGTACTCTGAATGTGCCTTGTATCTCTTATTTCATTATCAGTCTATTCCTGCTAGTTTATTTCCTCTCATATCATGTTTATATTTTCTGTTGGTAAATCTTGTAGGAATAAAGGATTCTGTAAATTTATTACTTACTTTAACCTTTAAAATTTATTCTAAAATTATTTCCTTTAAGCTTTAAGAATAACTTCTTTATTCTAATGCCCCAGGTATGATGAATTGTTTTGTATTCATTATGTCCGTATTATTTTTCTGTCATGTTTTTTGGGCTGATATCTCAGCCTTTGTATCAAGGATGAAGTAAGTGTCTCCATTCCAAAGTGTGCAGATCTTTGTCCTTTCTGCATTTTTTTTCTTGCCCTTCAGGGTCAACAAAATCTGTATTTAGTATTTCAGCTGTAATATACTTTCCTTTTTAATTACTTGAAGGTGCTACTTCAGTAAAAATATCTAGCCTTTAAAATAATTAACTTTCTAGTCAATTGTTGCTCTTTATTTGGGCATTTTTGTATATCGAAAAACTACATATATAAAACGAGTCTACTAAAATAGTAAACTTGGATAAAGGATGTGATTTAG
>JAQQSQ010000206.1:0-72278 GCA_028627145.1 Eidolon dupreanum
GGCCACTTAGATAAAATGGAACAACAGCTCGAAAGACACAAACTACCAAAGCTAACCCCCAAATAGAGAATCTGAATGGATGTGTATCTACTAAAACATCAAATTTGTCATTGAAAATTTTTCAGAAAAGAAAGCTCCAGGTCCCAATGATTTCCCTGAAAAAACCCATAAAGCTGTTATGAAGATAACAGCAATTCTACACAGTCTCTTCAGGAAATAGAAGAGAGGCAGCACTTCCTGAATCCCTTTATCAGAAGCCTATACCCTGGTAACAAAATCAGACAAAGAAAATATTAGCACATCAAATTCAATAACACGTAAAAACTCACACACTGTGACCAAGTGGGATTTATCACAGAAATGTAAAGCTGGTGAAGTGCTGAAAAATCGATGAATCAATCCACCATATCAGCACACCAAAGAAATAGAACCACACGATCGGGTCAACTGACACAGAAAAGAATTTGACAAAATGCAACATCCATTCACAGTAAAAAGATTCAGGAGTAGAAGGGAGTTTTCTTAACCTGATACAGAGCATCTATGAATATGCCCACGCCTTCCCTCCTACTTAATGGAGAAAGACTAAATGCTTTCTGCTTACGATCAGGAACGAGCCCAGCATATCAGCTCTCGCCCCTGCCGTGAGACATTGTACTGGAAGTCCTAGTCACTCCAATAAGGCAAGAAAAAGAAATAAATGGCTTACAGATTGAGAAAGAGGAACTAAAACGGCTCCGATTCATGGATGACGCAGTTATCTTCACAGAAAAATCCCATGAAATCTACCTTTAAAACTCCTAAGACTATTAAGTGCATTCAGTAATGTTGCCACATGCAATTCCAACGCAACATAAAGAGCACATTTCTATCCATGTACCGTCAACGAACAATTACAAAACAAACAAATAAAAAAAAAAAAAAGCCACATGCACAAACCTTTTACAATAGATTCCCAAGAAAACTTCTCAAAACATATGCAGGAACTGTATGCTGACAGCTCCAAAAAGCTGGGGAAAGAAATAAAAGACGACCTATAGAAACGGAGACACATACTGTGTTCACGGGCTGATAAATTCCATTAGATTAAGGTGTCAATAGTCCCCAAATGGAAGAACCAATTTTATACAATTCCAGTCAAAAACCCCAGCAGGAGATTTTGAAGATAGAGTCTAACTGATTAGAGATTCATGTGGAAAGGCAAAGAAACTAGAAGAGCCAAATAATGTTGAGAAAGAAGAATAAAATTAAAGGAGTAACACCAATTTTAAGATTTGCTATGCTGCTAGAGCCGAGACATGGAAACAACCTAAGTGTGCATCGAGGATGGATGGATAGAGAAAATGCATTAATGCACATACACACGCACACACACTCACATCTGTTATTCAGGCATAAAAAGGAAATCCCGCCTTTTTGAGACTCCATGCTTGGACCTCGAGGGCATTATGCTGACCGAAATAAGTCAGACAGGGCAAGGTAAAAACCGTATGTTCTCACATATGTGGAAACCAAAGAAGCCAGTCAGAGAAATAGTAATTCCAATGGTGGTTGCCAAGGGCTGGGGGAAATGTTGGCCAAGGCGTACAAACTTCCAGCTATGGGGATCTAATGTACAGCATGGTGACTATAATGCGCAACACTGTATTGCATATTGAAAGTTGTTAAGAGAGTAGGTCTTAGAAGTTATCCTCACACACGCAACATGGTAATTACGTGAGGGGATGGAGATGTTCCCTAACATTATTGTGGTAATCACTTCACAGTACATACGTGGATCAAATCATCGGGCTATACACCTTAAACGTAACTATGTTACATGTCAGGAAAATCTCAAAACTGAAAACAATAAAATGAAACCGTCAAGTGGGAGCCCCTTCAAGCTATCTTCTGTGTCCTTCTGACATCTCCCCATAATTTTTGAACTGACCCTTATTATTCACACCACAAACTGACCAGATTCTTGTATCCTTGCCCTCCCGCAGCCCTGGAACGAATCATTTAGTAGAGAGTGGTATTTAGAGAAGGCAGGATCCGGGGCCTAGGTGTGCTTATTGCTACTGGAATGTTGTTGTAACCAAAACTGCTCAAATATCATATGTACGCACTCCAACACACACACACATGTAAACATGTACATCTACATCTATCAACCTTTCCAGATACACATATGTATGTAGATTGAAAACCATGAGTTCACATGGAGGCCTCCAGTTCCAATATAACAGCACAGAGTTTGTAACAGTTTCCCTTGTTTCCGCATTTGAAACTCCCCTTTCTCAAAGTGACAGTCCTGGTTCCCATTATCCTTATGCATTACTGAGCTGATGAGTCCCAATGTATGCGAGCCATTCCTTTCACACACAGAGGCCCTCCTCCTGTGCTGTGCTGAAGCATCCCCCCGCCCTTGAACACCACAACCCACCCAGCATTGAATCCCCGAGCCTGTTAGCCCTCCCCCCGACCCGGGGACATCCTCCTTACCGCCTTGAGCCCTGTCACCCACTGCAACCTGTCCCTATGTAAGGATGCCCTCCTCACAGCGACTCCCCAAGCTGGGATGCCCCTACAAGCATAAGCTTGCCTTGCTCTGCCGCACCTGATACCATAGCTTTAGGACAGAACTGCTCTGGCACAAAAGAGAAAGGGAAACACAGGCCAGGAAGAAGAAGAGGTGAATATTTCTACTACAATCACTTAATTAAGGTGAATCGGGACAAATCCAGGCAACATTATGAAGCCTGTGTGTTTTTTCTCACCGTTCTCCAGCTTCCCAACTCCTGCCTCACTCCTCGGCCCCAATTGCTCTCTCATTCCTAATGTCCTGCCCTCCATCGAGAGTAGAAATGTTATCATGAAAAGGAACCCTCGTACACTGCTGGTGGGACTGCAAATTGGTACAGCCACTATGGAAAACAGTATGGAGGTTCCTTAAAAAACTAAGAGTTGATCTACTATATGATCCAGCTATCCCTCTCTACTGGGTATTTACCCAAAAAGACTTGAAAACCCATAACCGAAAAGATATTTGCACACCGATGTTCACAGCAGCATTATAAATGGTGTGCAGGGCATGGAAGCAGTAAAATGTCCTATGAAAGATGACTGGCTAAAGAATCTGTGGTACAAATATACAATGGAATATTACTCAGTCATAAGAAGAGATGAAATACTGCCATTTGCAACAACACAGGTGGACCTCGAGATAAACATGCTAAGCAAAATAAGGCAGACAGAAAAAGTTGAAAATCACATATCATTTATATGTGGGATATAAACCTAAAAGCAACAAATGAACAGGACAAAAAGAGACTCATGGACATGGATTATAGACTAATGGTTACCAGAGTGTAAGGGGAGAGAGGTAGACGGGGTAAAGGGCGTCAAATATGTGGTGATAGAAAGAAATCGAACTATGGGTGGTGAACACACAGTCAATGTATATATATACATACACACATATACACACATACACTTATACACATATATACATATATACATATATACATATATACACACATACACCATACTGTTAAAGTGTACAGCCGAAACTTATTAGAAATCGTTAACCAATGTCACCATAAAAAAATTAAAAAATGAAAAAAAGGAAAGTTATCATGGGCATGACTGCCATGTAATCATTTATATCGGCTGGGTAGCTGACCTTCGGCGCGGATGGTGTCCTCCCTGCAGCTCTCACCCTGGAGCTCTCTGTTTCTCATGACGGAGTCCAAGATTGCACCCGCTTTTACCAATGTCAGGTGTGAGCGGGAGAGCAGGCTCAGGCCACTTCGCGGAACCTCAGGTCCTTCGTCTGGAAAATGAGGATGACCTCCCCTCCCTCACAAGTGGGAGCAGAAATAGAGATGGCAACACCAGACACCCTTCATGAGCGCTATGTGCCAAACCCAGTGATGAGGGCTTTACCAGCATCCCAGGGCTCCTTGATATCCAAACACACCAAGTGGATGGATTTCCCCCTCAGCACTCTTGCACTTGTCGTTCCTTCTGCGTGGCACGCTCTTCCCTCAGGTAATCTACCACCTGCTCCCTCATTTCCTCCAGGTCTCTGCTCACCTGTCACCTTTTCAGGAACACCTCCCTTCGTTACCCTGAACATATTAACAACATCCTCCCCTCATACTCCTTCCCCTGGCCTGCCCTTTTCTTTCTCCATAGCACTTGCCACTCACAGATAAGTTCTATGTTTCCTGACCAGCTCCATGGAATCAGAGACTCTGCCAGCGCTGTTCTCTGTTGTACTGCCCAACTCCTAGAACAGTGCTCAGGGATACAGCAGGTGCTCAGAAATTTCTTGTGGAAGAAGGACTGGGACCCACACTCTTTACACACATTGATAAGATATATGGTACCCTCCAATATGGGCACTGGCATCATTTTATTCATTCTGATTCACATCAAGGTTCCAGGACACAACCGACTTGCCCAAGGACACACAACCAGGACCTGGAGCTCCACATTTAAGAATCTTATCTGCCCAGATCCAAAACCTTCAGTTCCTGGACAGAGACCTCACAACCAAAACGGTAAGAGATTTTGCCAGAGACACAGACCCCAAACGAATCAGATACCCAGGGACACCAAAAACAGTTCACTGAACACAACTTAAAACAGGTTCCAAAAATCTCTGCAGAGAGAGCTCACAACCTGAGTCACAGAAACCCAAACAGAGCAGAGATCCTGCACAGAGTCAACCTCCCTCACACCAGTGAGTGGATCAAAGTCCTCTCTCGGGAGATAAATGAAGACTGCTGATACCTCACATCCTAGAGACAGACCCCCGAAGCTTGCAGACACCTCCCAACAGAGTACCAAGAAACCCAAACAGAAAGACAGAAGTTCAAATAACTCAGAAACCCCGCATTACCTTAAGATAAAGTCTCCATACAAATCAGAGAACAGACACCCTGGATACAGAAGCCCAACCAAGCTCGGATACTTTCTAGCTTAAGATACAGCCTCGCCCACCCCTCACGCCCAAGCAGCTCAGAGACAACCTGAGACCCAGAATCCCCAACTGCTCGGACTTCATAGCCTGGGGTGCGGACCTGGACACGGAGATCTCACACACAGGAACACAATGCCCAAGCTCAGAAAAGGCACAGTCAGGTACACAGGCACACAAACCCTAAGAGACCTTAGACCAGGCGCACAAAATCCACTCAGATAAAATATCCCACTCACTCCTAAGTCCCCCAAAGGCTCAGAGACATCAAAGTACCCAAACAGCAGCTGTGATGCCACACCTAGCGATACATATCCTCAAGTGGCCCGACACGTTACTTATTAGGCAGGGACACTAAACCAGCTCACACCCCTCCCTGCACCTTAACTGCATGCATCTGTCGGATTGACGGTGCCGTGCCCACTGCGCCTCGCTAGGCTGGTGACTGAGTTCGGGCTGAACGGGACTAAAGGAGCGCACATGAAGGCAGTGCCGTCACCCGCGCACCCAGCGTCGGACTCCGGCTACCAGCCAGCGACTGCGCCGAAACTCGCCACCCACCGGGGCGACATCCTCAGCCCCGCCCGTATAGTCAGTCGGCGCCTAATCCAACCCGTAGAAAAATTTTACGCTCTGAAAACACGTGCACGCACGCACACGCACGCACGCACACACGCCTCACCCTCAGTCCAGCTCGCAATCGTCACGCCGTCCCACACAGATGGCCAATGGGCCTCGGCCGGCGAAGAGCGAGGCAACCACGAGGGATCCAGTCGGAGGCACTCTGCGCCCAGAAAGGGCTTATTCGCTCAGTCTCGCGGTAGCCACTGCCCAGCACGTTCCATGACCCCGCCCCTCACCTCCCGGAAGCAAACGCGAACGCCGCGGCCGTCCCAGCTGGGTGAGACCATGTAGATACGGAGGGGTGGGGTGATGTTCACATCTCTATATAAGTGAACATCAGGGCCGCAGCCTCAGACTCGGTGTCCACTCGGGCTCCAATGCGACAGGAGAATTGAGAGCTCCGAGTACGGATGGACCCGGCGGAGGTGTATGTGTACCCTCAGTGTCGGTCAAAAACGCAGTGGATTGTTTTCAAATGGATTCCCCCCCTCCTCAAGTGGTACTTCCTTGAGCGTAGGGTGGTACTTCCCTGAGCGTACGGTCCTACTTCTGATCGCCTCAGTGGCAAGGCCCAGGATGGAGCTTACGCCTTTCTCGCGCCCCTTGGTGGTGCGAATCCCGAACAGCTTGTCCTTAGAGATACCCGTGGACCTTTCTGGGCTGGTCTGCCAAGGGTGGGAGGGCAAAGTCAGCATGAAAATAAAAATCGCAAGTTCGCTGCAGTCTTGGATTCTTGAAATTCTGAAATTTACCTCCCTGCTGTGGCCACTATGTTAACAGGGAGTATTGCAAGCGTTTCCTATGGGCTGAGCATTGTGCTGGCTTGTGTCTCCCTGGGTAATGCAGAAAAGGTCTAGTGGGAATAACCAGCCTCACTCCCCCAAGGGGCAGGTGGGCTAGAGCTCCCTACTGGGGTCAGAAGGACTGGTGTGGGGCAGGTCTCAGTCCTTGACCATCAGTAGTAGGTGAGAGAGATGGCAGGATCTTTGGCTATCTTAGGTAAGGGGTCATCTCCCAGGGGCCCCTGGGACACTGATAGGTGAGATGAAGACCACCGGCTTTGTCACAATCCTGTCACCCCTGAACATGTTTCTTAGGGGAATTCTCGGCCTGTCAAGCTATGCCTCTCGCCACAACTTTGCATTTATTTATTTATTTATTTATTTATTTATTCTTTCATTCATTTGTTTCCCAGAGAAGAGTTTCAGGCTTCATAAAGAACAGGAAGCATTTTATTTTAAGAAAGAGAATTGCCACCCGGGAGACTGCAGATCCCGGTAGCAACCCCCACTGTACTCCAGAGAGAACAATGAGAGGCAGGCTATAAACACAATAAGCACAAAGTGTAATTCTTTCACACAAATGAAGGATTGCTGGCTAGGTTAGCAGGGGTCGGTTAGTTCCAACATAGAAACGAGGAAGGCAAAAATGACAGGAAGGTGGCAGAGTTCATATGTGTACATAGAGCAGTTGTTCCCTATCATCCATGACCCAGCCTTGAGCTGCGTTTAGCATCGGGGTAACAACTCAATAGCAGCTCTGCGAACTGAGGCACCTGATATGCATAAGCCCCACTTCCCCAATAGCCTCCGACTCCATTTCAAGTTACTGTCTTAGCCGTGCTTGTTCCATGTTATTCCATTATCGTGTTTGGTCTCGCCAGAGGATTTGTCAGCCACTACATAGCATGTTGTGAATATGACTGTGGGGAAAGGGAAAAAAAATTGTCCTCATGGAGCTTACACTCTATTAGGATCATACGGTGCAAAAATGTAAGTAATTTGTCCGTTGTTAGAAATTGCTGTAATTAAAATTAAATTGGAATAATGAAATAATGTGAGGAGCTTTTCTAGAAACAGCGGTAGAGGAAAGTTTAAGATGGTGATATTTGAGCCGAAACCTAAAAGAGATGATCATCTGGGAGAAAATCATCCCAGACAGAGAGGTAAGAGCCAATGGAAAAGTGCCAGAGTGGAACTCAGGCTAGCACATATGAGGAGCAGTGTGGCGAGCAGCGTGGCTGGCAAAGCATGATCGCGGGAGAGGTAGGATATGAGGTCAGAGAAGAAGAGGGGACCAGGACACGTAGGGCCTTCTGGGCCATTAGGGGTAGGGTCGGGGCCTTTGACTTACTCTGAGTGAGCCATCGGAGGGTTTTTAGCAGAGAAGGCCCATGCCTCTTTAGGAGGCCAGAGGCCCGGGTCGCCCAATGTACGGGGAGTTGCTCCTGATTTGCCCCAAAGAAGAACCCCTTCCCCAGATCCATTCTAACAGAACATGGCTTCCCTGGACAATCCTGTGCACTCAGGGAGAACTCCCACAACTGCTTCCCACACAGATACACATAAAAGGATGATACCCTCAGGAGAGGTGAAGCAAGGGCCCTCACAGCACGAGTGAGGTCATACCGAGACCGGTGTGTGAGCGAGACTGAGTAACTGGCAGGACAGTGTCCCAACTCAATTAGGTCCCACCACTGGGACCCCGGCCCTGCTTCTGGGTGATGTGCTTGATGCTTCAGGGGACAGGACACACCTCCCTGGGGAGTGCGTCTAGGAGATGTCTCGGCTGCCTGAGGTCTGGGCCTCAGATACACTGTCTTGACACACATCAGGACCCTCTGCCCATTTCGACAAGGACATTCCCATTAAAAGCAAGATTGTGCTGTACACAGGGTCCCCCGCACCTCCTCAGGCCCTTGACTGCCCTCCTGCTTCTCTCAGTGCCAAAACAATGCTTTAAAGGGGGAACAGGAGGCAGACATCTCTACACTTGCAGTGGCGCCTTGTGCAAACTCATGAATCTGAGGTATTTCCCCACCTGCATGGAGGCTCACTTCTCGATCGTCCACCACCACCTCCACGGGCAATGTAAGGATTACATTCTGTACATCAAGTCCCAAGCATACCATTGAGCAACAGACAGACAGACAGACATACAGACATCTTGGCAGTGAGTCAGTTGCAGGGTCCTGGGGGCCTTGGGCAAGCCTCGCCCCTCCCCCTTCCTTGTCACCCCCTACATGGCTTGGGCTGTGCTGAGCCTTCCCCTGCCCCCTCCAAGGGGCCGAAGTTGTTTCCGGTTCCTTCCTGTTCAGGAGCTAAGGTCTTCCATCCTCACCGAGCCCCATGAGTCTCATCTGCAAATTGTGACATCCACTTAGGGATTCAGGAAGATCTCCTGAGTTAATATGTGGACATAAGATTGTCACGGTGGCCCAAGCAAGGTTGGTGTTGATGTCATCAGATACTGTTCTTATCAGTATTCTTAGCATGGGCTCTACTTCTAGCTGCGCAGGACTTAGGACTTGTCCTCCCTGAGGATGCAGATCCTAAGATTTCATCTCTGAAGCACCAGGGCACTGATGGGAGAAGTCCCAGGAGAGGTGAAACCGCACACCTACTGAGAGCACCGAGCGAAGAAAGTCCAAACTACCTTCCTCTCAGGAGCAACCTGGAATACATGAACAGGTCAGAGAACCAATCCTCTGGACAAAAAGGCCTCCTCCATATAGTTGAAAGACTGCATGCCCTGGGACAGAGACCCACAAACATTTCGGAGACCTTCCCCGTAGACATCAACCGCAAACACCAATCACGGCTGAGGACAAGAACCCCAACCAGCTCAGAGAATTCCTACTTACAGGTCACAGCATCCCTTCACTCAGGAGCCTCACACAGCTCCCCACAGAGCCTACATGCTGCACCCTGCGACACACGGCTACAAATCTTCAGCTCTCGGCTTCTGTGTGGGCAGTGACAGAGAGTTTCTGTTGAGTCCACCCTGTGTGGGAAAGGCCTGGGGTATTGCAGTCTTCACAGTCTGCAGTAAATGCCATTGCCATGGGAAGAAGTCAGGTTCACTCCAAAGATGGGGGGCCTCTGAATTTGAGGGTTCCTTAGAGTGACCTCTCATGTCGGGGTCCTGGGAATGGCCATTTTATGAACAACTCGACTCTGCTGATGTCAAGTTTTGCATCCTGTCCCACAAGCATTTAGAATAAACCCCAGATCCATAGGAGTCGGGCCCTGGAACCTGTCATCTCTGCCATCTCTCAGCACACACTGTCTGGTCCTGGATTCTGAAGAGACGAAGGAGCTCTCACATCACAGTGCCTATGGCAATGCCCATTAAAACCCTCTGAACATCCCCGTCCTTTATGCAAACTCCCTCTCCTGCTGGAAGCTGCCACACCTGTCTCTCCCCAAATATACCCACTACCCTCTCCGGGCACCAGGCCACCCCTTGCTCCCCAGGGGCCCATTAGACCCCCTCCCCCAGCCCTATTCACCACACCGCAGTTACACCCTATTTCTCCCTTTGGCTTCCTCTCTCCCAGTCCACAGCCTGGCCTCAGAAGATCCCCTCAGGTCCCTCCCTGCTCCCTGAAAGCTCAGAACATTATGCAGGACAGACCTTGGTCCTGCCCCACCGCAGGGTTCTGTCATAAAGTCCCTGTTCGGAAAGAACTGAAAATTTCCAGCAACCAGGTGGAACTCCAAACCCAATCGTGGAGTCCAGGGTGGTTCCCCCAGCCTTAGGAGGAAGGAGAAGTTTTCTGAGAAGTGGATCAGGAGTCAGAACACCGTCAGGAGGTGGAAAGACACAGTGCAGAGCTGCGTCTGTGAGCACAGGGAAGGGACCCCTTGAGTGACAGAGGAGCTCAAACAGGAGGAGTGCCTCAGCTGCCTTTCTCATGGGCTTTGTCATCTGTCCGGGTTGTAACCTGCCCTAGCTGGACCATCTGAGCCAGTTACCTGCCTTCGCTGGGGCTGGGGGTCCTCATCGATGACAGGGTCTTCTTTCAGGAGCACAGTAAGTATTAAGTGAGATGGCATGTAAAAATATCTAGGACGCTGCCTATCAGAACAAGGATTCCGTAAAACTCAGCGCCTCGTGTACCGAGCACCAGGTGGCTCCTGGCTGGTGATGGCACTGAGCCCGCCACTGACTGGTAAGTGTCCTCAGCCCTGTGACGGGACAGCAGACCACACTGTGGAGACTGGGATCCATAGTCCCCCAGTGCTCAGTGACCAGCCCCACCCACCAACCATAGCACCTGCTGGTGTGTGCATAGGGACCTGGCTCTGGTGATGCATCCGTGGACCCTGCAAGAGTCACAGTTGTGTTCCAGTGGGTTGAATGCCCAGTGGGACTGGACTCCTATGCTTCCTCATCCAACAAGCGATCCATTGTCCCTTCCTGAGCCCTGAGTTTATTCCAAACTTAGGCAATGGGCATAGCCGAAGTGGGACCAAAGCATTCCAGGGAAAGCCTTAGAAAGGGTGTCTCCCAAGGCCTGGATTGGTGTCCGGGGCACCAGGGCTGTGTCATATCTACTTCTGTCAAAGGCTGGGGCTCATACGATTTAATTGTGTGTACACTCTGGTTCTCATTGTAATTGACAATTACATGAATTCATACAGGTATGCAACCTAACTCAGGGAAGTGGCCCACAGATTGACAGTATACACCCTATGATGTGAGTTATTCTTCTTCCTATTATTAAAGAACTCAAGAAAGGGAGCTATTATCATAAGTACACTGCTCAGGGTTTCGTCACCCCACACACGACCACGTAGCGCAGACTGGAATTACCCAAGCAAGTTAACATAGCCATGGCTTTTAACTTGCTCTGTCTTAGTAGGAGATGAACAACGGCATTGGAAATGGGAGCAGGTTGATTTCAGAGTGGCAGCATCAGGGCGGGTATCTTGCAGTGGAGATGGGCAGCTCACAAATGCTTAAGCGGGTGGGTCCTGGAGCTTCCCCTTCTGTCACTGTCCTGTAAGGAGGGTCCAATATCAAAAAGAGGGATGCAATCCAGAAAGAGCTGAATTCGAGAAAGCTTAGTCTACATTCCTCCCAGCCTTGCAAAGACTTCCATTCCAAGATTAGAAGAAGAGGTTTTAACATACCAGTTCATTGTATGAATCTAGTGTAACCTAGGAACCAATGTCCAAGAAAGAGGGTACGTGAAATAAATTACATGCTATTGTCCCTCGTGAGATCATACACAAGCAACCTAAACAAATTGTTAGGATGTCGATTATTCAGAAGGATAATATATCGTGACCAATTTTCCCCTCTGACCCCTGGCCAAGAAGTTGAGGTTTGTTTAAATGTACAAACTGAACTATGTCATTCATCGCTTTCACAGATTAATGGAGGAACAACACCCTGTGATCATCTGAATAAATGCACAGGCATTTGAAGTAAACATACATTCAAAACATATATTCTTCACAAACTAGGATTCGGAAGGGATTTCCCATTACTTCTCAGTAAACATGGGGAAACGTTAACAATTTTCAATTTCCTATCAGAAGAAAGACAAGGATGGTCCCTCTTACCAGTTCTCTTAACGCTGCACCGGGCGGCTCTAACCAATGTTGAAAACAGGGAAAAGGAAAAAGGGCATAATATTTAAGACTGCAAAAACAAAACAAAACTGCTAGTAGTAAAAAGTGATAGGATTGTGCATGTTGAAAACCAAAAAAAGGATCTAAACATCAATCACATATTGGAATTAACAAGCGTATTTTAGCAAGATTGCCGGAGAGAATATCAATGCACAAACACATCTGGATATACGAGCTCGACCAGAGGAGAAAATGTCAAAAAATGAGATATTTTTCAATGGGATCAATCACTTGGGCATAAATTCAACAAGGATTGGAAAGACACTTTGAAGAAAGCCGTAAAACTTTATTGAGAGAATGCTAACAGTCAAATATACCACACAAGAGTTTGCACGGTTTCAACTCCTCTTCCTTTAGTCCTGTGGTTGCCCTTCCCCTGCAATATCAACATAAGAGGTAGTAAGTACACAGCAGAATTTGATTTTGAATCCATTAAAGGAAAAGAAAAAAAACACGACAGTTTTGGTTTTAGAAGACAGACTTCCAGGGATGTATTTTACTAGTATTTTTTTAAACACACCCCTCTTTCTGTTGGTACAAGACAACGAAGAGACTATTCCCCTTTCACAACTCATGAGATGAAGTGAACCTGCTAAGTGGAAGCTACAAATTGAAGCAGAAGTTGTGAACGCTTTTACTAAGTGGCCAAAGCAACACTCCAAACACCTAAAAAACAAACGGAATGGCAAGAAATAGTCATTTAAATGCTTTGACTTGAAATAATCTTCGGAATAGAAGATAGCTAAGTCAGAAAAGTGGCATTCGATACTGCTTATGTGAAGTAAATAGAAAAGCCAGTGCTACATGTGTTTTCTCTATGGTGCAGAAATGCAAAAACGTTCCTCTGGGCTCGTGTAGTATTTATGCGATCGTCAAAGTAGGGCATCCATGTGTCCCCATCTTCACCTGTGTTCCCAGTGCAGTTAAGATTAATGCCTTTCACATACTCGAAAGTGTTTCAGTTTGTACAATAAATTATAGGGTACACGAGTTTTAAGTCTTCACCATCGTTTTTGACATCGAGATGTGAAGCACATATATGACATGCCTTACAGCATGGAACAAAAAAAAGAAGAAATGAATGAAGAGAGGGTGGAAGCAGGGAAGAGAGAGTGAGGGAAGAGAACGAGACCCAGAAAATTCAAACATCTGTTTCCTAAAGTAAGTGCTTTTGAAACTCTTTATTGAGCAATAATTAATCAATATAATTGTCTGTATTTAAAACATAAAACATGGTGATTTCACGTCTGTATACTGAGGAATGACTGGGAAGACAAAGATGAGGAATTAACAGTTCCATCGGCACCAAGTTAACATTTATATTTTGTGGCGAGAATGCTTAAGATCTATTCTCATCAACTTGCAAGTACACACTACCATGACGTTAACTAACATAAGAGCTTTAGAGAGAACTCTGACAATTTTCTGAAGTTCTTCCATTTTACCTGTGATGTTTAGATATTCTGATGCTACTGGGATGTGTTAAATAAGATATGCTTTCCGAGGCTAGCAACCATTTCATCCATACTTTGAAAGTACTAGTTTCAAATTCAAGAATGTATTCATGTTCAATCATTTACATATGAGGTTAGCATCTTATTCAAATTCCCTATTGCATGTACTTGTTCTTCTTCTACGTCCTCCAACATATTTAACTAATGGATACCCTCCCAAAAAAATTGTTTCAGTGTCCTTGGGTCCAATACCTAAGTTATTTGCAAATACTTTTCGGAAGGGCCATTACTCAGATTTCTTAGTTGAATTGTGTCTCTATATCCTCACAGTCTGTACTGTTATTACTTACCTCGTATCATATCCTCTTAGTTTATTCTGTTCTTTTTTCTTAACTTCGATATCCGATGCTCATGCAATTTATTACCTCTGCTATAAAATATGCTTTAAAAGCCTATCATATTCCTATGAATACATTTTAGCCACGTTTAGTAGGCTCCTGGAAGAAGTTGGAAAGCTCTCTAAATGTAAGTAGTCTAAAGAATGGGTCCAGCTATGTAGAGTATACACAGGCTTAGAAGACTGTCATTTCTCCCCTAAGCATAAAGTGTTGCTTTGAAATTCAGAAGCTCTTGTAATGAATGGTCAGCAATTTCGAAAACACATACATTGCATTCTTACTGCGAAACATACCCGCTTCTAGCATGTGAATAGATTCTAGTTTGGGAAAAATCTTCCCCTTGACATCAAGACCCTCTCTGCCCTCACCCTCAGTCTTCGGCCAGTGTCAGGTCCTAGAGATCAGCTTCCAGGTCAGGCCCTTAAAAAAAGTTATCAATTTGAGTGGCAAACCTACTTAAGTGGGATGCTCAGGAATTAGTAAGGTTATAGTCTTTAACCTTCGAATCTTATCAATTGATGTTTCCAGTCGGAAACGGATACTACGCCGCATTTGATGTTGCCGGAGGCGATTCTGCCATAGTGTCCACGTGTGTTTTAGGAACAGCATTTCACTCAGACTGCCAGGGGTGACAGGGAGCATGCTTAGCGGAGGTATGTTACTCAAAGCCGCCTTGACCATCGGTGACTGCATGAACACTCTCTCTACTTGATCAGACAGAGAAAAGAGAAACTAGACTATTTGGGGCCATTTCATGATTCACTCAGTTCAGGTTTCAATGAGGAAAAGACCTAAATGTAATTATTTTCTAAAGTCTCAAGGAGCCAGATTTTGACAAAAGCTAAGATCAAATATCCCGTTCCGTATACAGAAAAGAAACACCAAGTGGAGTGCTGATTCATTCCCTTAGTAGCAGTGAAAATCTCCATTCAGGTGGTAAAATTTTGACAGAATAAAAACTTCCATGATGAAAAAAAAGTCATGAAATACAGAAAATCTCTGTACGCTCTGTATTCTATCCAAGAGAACCAGAAATGGAAAAACCAGCACTGAAATATTCTTTAATATCTCTGATTTGATTTCACTATTTATAAGAGTAAAGCTAAGTTTAGAAGTTAAGGGGTTCTCCCAGGGGATCACTTAAAGAATATTAAAGCTTGTACTAACACCTACTTCAGTGCCTCAGCATAGTCACACACACCAATAATTATTTCAAGAGGTTTCTGTATTGTTTAAGGCAGGAATTATTTAAAATTTGAAAATTATCTGCTCTTGGTTAAAATACATATACTCAAAAGTAAGGAAACGTTTGCCTACTTTATAATTCAATGAGGCTTTAACCCAACCTGATTCTCCAAAGCACGGACTACAAGTCAGCCAGCCAGTCAGACACTTACGCTACCAACTACCACTCCAAAATCTCTAAACGTGTGTTCTATTAAAGTTACAATATGTTCTCCCTATGTCGTTCTGGATAGACTTGTGGAAAACAGAAACCCCATGATTTGTATTCTTATGGGTGACATACCAGCTTCTGCCATATAAATGGATTCTGCTTTCGATAAGACAGCCTCCTTGACATCTGGTCCGTGTCTGCCCTCATCCCCAATGTTCAGCTGAGCCAGGTCCTGGAGATCAGGTTCGGCATCAGGCCCTGATTACAAACGTTATCAATTGGGACAGAAAACATCCTGAAGTTGATTACTCAGAAATTACTCATGGTGTAGCCTTTCAACTTCAAATGTTATCCATTGATTTTTAAAGGCAGAAACTTATACTATGCCACTTTTGATATGGTTAGAGGTGATAACCTCATAGTGTCCACATTTTCATTAGGGACACTAATGCATTAAGACTGACACTGGGGACCGTGAGTGTGCTTAGCTGGGGTATCTAGTTCAAACCCACTATGACATCAGAGATGGCCTGCATTCTCTCAACTTGATCAGTCCTAGAAACTGGGAACCAGACAATCCTTGCCATTTTACAATTCAAGAATTTGCACCTTTATTTGGAAAAAGATTTGAAATGCAGTTATTTTCTCAGAGCCAGAAGAATCAGAATTTGGCAGGATCTAAGAACAAGTATCCAGGTCCCTATACAAGTAAAGGAAACTCCAGTGGAGAGTTTACTCATTTTTCTTAAGTTGAAATGCAACCTTAAAATTTGACTCGAGGTGGTATGTTATAAGAAATAAGTCCTAGAAAACGAAATATCTTTGTATTCTACGTATTACAGACAACTGACCACGAAAACTCAAAAATGAGCCTAGAAAATGATTTTTATATATCTGATTGATACACTATTCATTTAAGAGTAAACATCGCTTTAGAACGTAAGGGGTTCTCCCAGAATCACACAAATTGTGTTAAAGCTGGCTCTTGATCCTACATCAGTGCCTCAGCTTATTTCATACAAACTGATTATCATTTCAAATATTTTCTGTATTCTTGAAAGCAAGAATGGTTAAAAAAAGGCAGAAAATTATTAGCTGCTGGTACAAGTAGAAATACTTAAATGTAAAAAAATGTTCTCCTACTTTATAATTCAATAAGGCTTTGACGTAATTTGTTTCTATCTCTGATGAACTATTATGTTAGACATTCGTTCTTTGAGTTTTGAACTACCTTTCAAAGAATCTTTATATGTGAACTCGGTTATTAAAGTAACAGTAATGCTACCTCTACATTATTAATGGTGTAATGGTGAAAGACGGAAAACACACACATTGCACTCTTTTTGGATGATATACCTGGTTCCGCCACTTTGATGGGCTTTAGAATTGACAAAATCTCACCCTGGACATCAGGACCCTTTCTGCTCACACCCTCAGCCTTTGGCAGAGCCAGTACCTGGAGATCAGCTTCTGGGTCAGGCCCTTAAAAAAGAAGTTATCAATGTGAGTGGCAAACCAACATAAGTAGGTTACTCAGGAATTAGTAAGGTTACAGTCTTTGAACTTCAAAAACTTATCAGTTGATGTTCCAAGTCCGAAATGGATACTGTGCCACATTTGATATGGTCGGAGGTAATTCTGCCATAGTGTCCACGTGTGTATTAGGAAGAGTAACTCACTAAGACTGCCAGGTGTGACAGGGAGCATGCTTATTCATAGCCGCCTGAGCACCGGTGACCGTATGCACACTCTCTCTACTTGATCAGACATCGAAATGAGAAACTACACTATTCCCGGACACTCAGTTCAGGTTTCAATGGGGAAAAGACCAAAACGTAATTGTTTTCTAAAGCCAGAAGTCAGATTTGGACAAAAGTTAGGAACAGATATCCAGGTCTCCATGTATAAAAAGAAACATCAAGTGGAGTGTTGACTCATTACTTTAGTAGCAATGAAGATCTGAATTCAGTTGGTAAAATCTGATGGAAGATAATATTTTATGAAAAAAAATCATTGAATACAGAATATCTCTGTACACTCTGTATTCTATCCAAGAGAACCAGAAATGGAAAAACCAGCACTGAAATATTCTTCAATATCTTTGATTTGATTTGACTATTTATAAGAGTAAAACTAAGTTTAGAAGTTAAGGGGTTCTCTCAGGGGATCGCTTAAAGAATATTAAACTTTGTACAAACACCTACTTCAGTGCCTCAGCATAGTCATACACATCAATAATTATTTCAAGAGCTTTCTGTATTGTTTAAAGCAGGAATTATTTAAAATTAGAAAATTATTTACTCTTGGCTAAAGTACATATACTCAAAAGTAAGGACGCGTTTGCATACTTCATAATTCAATGAGGCTTTAACCCAACCTGATTCTTCAACACATAGACTACAAGTCATCCAGCCAGTCAGACATTCACGTTCCGAACTACCACTACAAAATCTTTAAATATGTGTTCTGTTAAAGACACAGTATGTTCTCTCTCTGTCATTCAGGATAGACTCGTGGAAAACAGAAATCCCATGATTTGTATTCTTATGGGTGACATACCAGCTTCTGCCACATAAATGGATTCTGCTTTCGATAAGACGGCCTCCTTGACATCCGGTCCACGTCTGCCCTCATCCTCAATCTTTAGCTGAGCTAGGTCCTGGAGAGCCTCTTCTGTGTCAGGCCCTTAAAAAACAATGGTGATCACAAACCAGAGCCCTACATGTGCTGCCTACAAGACACTCACTTCAGATGAACAGACAGACACAACCTAAAAGGAAGGGGATGGAATATGGTATTGCCTTGATAGACCTAGAGGGTATTGCACTGAACGAAATAAGCCAGATAGAAAAAGAGAAATACCACAAGATTTCACGTTCACGTGGAATCTAAAGAACAAAATAAAGAACAACAACAACAAAAGTGGAAATAAACTCATAGATACAGAGAACATATTGAGGGCTACTAGATGGGAGGGGGTTTGGGGGGATGGCGAATAAGAGCAAAGGGATTAAGAAGTACAAATAGATAGTTACAAAAGACATGGAGATATAAAATGTAGCATAAGGAAAATAGTTAACAATGTTGTAATAAATATGTAAGGAGGAAGAGGGGTACTAGATTTAGTGGGTGATCACTTTATGAGTTACATAGATCTCTAATCACTAATTATTGTATGCCAACTGTAACTGAAATAAAAACTTATTGAATTGTACAATGTAAATAGAGCAACTAATTGTCTATTATACTTCTATAAATCTGGGGAAAAAAACAATGCCATTTTCTTTATTCCCTGGACTCACTGCAGTGTTTGGGTTTCAACTGGCTAGGACCGAAGATTACAGTGAGGTGTGTTAGGTGGAATCATGTCATATCATTTTCTTGAGGATGGGGACAGGTAATGTTTTTGACAGAAATAATTGAATACAAATATGATATGACTACTAAAATGTTGCTTTTAGCAAAATAAATTTAAAAATTGATCACTTTGAGCCACAGACAGGGAATATAAATAAAGAAAAGATAAACTTCATTCCGTCAGTTTTACAGTATAAAAGCCTGTAGTCTAGTGTGATAAAAAGTGTAACTGAAGGATAAACTTCATATCTTCGTTTTTCTGTAGCGTGAAAACGTATCTTAAATGACGATGTGAAGATAAAACACACACCTACATTGACGCTACATAACCATAGTGTAAAGAATAGAGCATCAGCTCTATCTAAGAAACCTGAGGTCTCCACCATGGATCGTCTTGTAATTACAAATAAAATGTAATTTACTGAAGGATTTACAGAGGGCATCTGTCAGCCTATAACAAAGCTGACAAGGGTGACAACGATCCCTTACTGCAGTAACCCGAAAATTATTATGTGCAAATAACTATTTCCGTTTAGGTGTAAAGGCCCTACATGCAACTTTCCATAGGCGAGTCCCATTCAGAATAAAGTGGCAAGAATGATGCAAATTAGTAGTGATAAATAGCAAAATGTCTGTCTTTCAGTGAGAATAAAGGAAGGAGGATGGAAAGAAATGAACAGACTGTGTTGTTATTCATATGGGGGAAACCTCTCACCGGCAAACTGCCAAAATGATCTCTGGCCTCAATTATGTAAATAATTCACTACCAGCGATTGATGAAAATACTAGATAGTTAGAGGGAAAAAGTTCAGCTTCATAATCACTGTAAAATGCTTTGGATTTTCCTAATCTTAAAAGCATTTCAACTCCTATTCAGGTCACTTTAAAAAATCACACTCCTCCCGGAGGGTAGTAGAAGATTCAGGGGGACCACTTTTAAATTTTTATGTCTCAGCACTGTGCTGTACATTTGATAACTAATATCAAATGTTATTCTATGTCAACTGTAAGTGAAAACTAAAAAATAACATACTTTCTAATTACTTATGAGCCAGTATTCTGAATTTCCCAGCTTTTACCAAACTTACCATATCAAAATACCAATCAGAGGAAACAGTGGCCATCATTCACTAAGTCCCTTCTCAGGGTCTCCTGCTCCACTGAACTGCATCCATTCCTGGGCCAGTACTGAGATACTTGACCGTACAAACAGACTTGAGAATGTAGCATTTTAAGAAAAACCATGCATTATTTCGTAGATGTACTAACATAGGTGGTAGGAAGAACACTAACCTCAAAATGAAGTATGAACTACTTCTCAATGAGTCCATGGCTCGCCCACAGCATTCTCATTTATAAAATGGGGCTACCATCATACGCAAATAGGCTTCATTCTCAGCTTTATAGGATGTGCGGACCTGGCACTCTGCCCACGCTCGTAAAAATTACTCATGCTGTTGATGCAATGACTGAGGAGGCCAAACAACCACGTTCTAAGAAGAACAAATCGAACTAACAAACTAATGGACATTTTTGTAGTTAAAATGACACATAGTTTCCTCTGATTTAGCAAAAACTGTCATTTGGAGCACACAAGATAAACCTTGGAGGGGGAAAAGTCATTATAGTTAAGGGGTTCAAGAAGCTAGAAACTCTATTCTGTTCACATCTTCAGCACATTTTTAGAAAATGTTTCTGATACTTTTCTGTTTTCTTTCCAAGAGTCACGGTATGCCACAGTTCATGTGCCGCAAGTACACCCCTTTCCCCCACAGGCATTCTTCTTCCCTCCCCCTCACCTTCAACCTCAGGTGGCCCTTCAACTTCTTTCTCTTGATCAGGTGTAATGTTGTGACCCTCAGTTGGTAGCTCCTTTTGCTCAGGTTTTTCTTCACTGGGTTCCTGGGCCTACGGGTGTGTGCGTGTGGGTGCAAAACAAAACTTTTCTTGTTAATGCATGCCAGTGATATAAATATACACAATACACAGATAGGTAGATGATGGATAGATAGATTAATAAGTATAACATGTAGAAAAACACGATTTTAGAAATTGTCCTTAATGGATTTACTCTTCCCAGAGTGTGGCTAGTGCAAGAGGAGTTGCCCACCAGGACTTTGGAAGCTATTTTAAACTCCGATGGGATGCATGTATGCAGTCTGTTGTTAAAAAGCACGAGAAAGAAGTCATTGGGTGTATTTACCACTGGCAACTATGTAATCCTCCAGGATGAAATTTTCTTTCCTATGGACTCCCTCAGGATCAATGTTTCCTTCCCTTTCTGAACACAGAAACTCCTCTCACTGTACCTAAGTTCGTTGAACAGAACTTTAAGAAAAAAAAAAATTCTGGTAAGAGGAACATTAAATATTATAGCACTCACAACCACAGGTCCAATAGGCTCGGAAGGCTCTTGCTCTTCTGGTATTATATTCCACAGGGATCTTGATCTCACACACCTACTCATGTTTCACACTGAAAGGAGAACATTGTGATTTGGAAAATGTATTTAAGAGGGTAGCTATATTTGACCACTTCCATGGCCAAAAAAAGACTTGTAAGTTAAAAAAATGAAAAATACTTGCAAAAAAGGTCTCAGGTTATGTATAACTATACATGCTTTCCAATTACACTAATTAGGGCTGTTTCCAAAGCCAATTGTGTCAGGCCAAGTTGGCAGAGAAATCATCTCAAGGTACACACCAAGACAGAGGACTTTTGTGACGAAGTTTGATTTTACAGCTGGATTCCCCATCATGAGCACATTTACAAAAGTGTCAGTAGAAATTCAAAACTTGAGTGACTAATGTTTTTGTCACACTCCCACTGACGAGTTCCATTTCGCCCCCGACATAATGTTTTCTGGGCAGAGAAAGGCTCACTCTTTCCCAGCTGCCTGTGGCTCTTTTTGGACTACAGTCACAGGTGACTAGCTGCCATGCAGACCTATGGGCCCGCTTCACCCCTGCCACTACGCTCGGTGCACTTCAATACTCGGGGACAAATGTACGGTCCCACAGCGTTTGGGTTTCTAGGCCCTGTCGTTACTGCCTACCGTGCCCTGAGCCCAGGGCCCAACTGTGGACTCCCGATTGCTTCTGTGCTCTCTGGGCAGTTCCAGGTGCCCCTAGGACCCAGATACCTGAGATAACGTCCCCGACACTCTCCCCGTCTTCACCTAACCCCTCCACTCCGCGGCCCACCGTCCTCCCTTGTCCTGGTCCCGCCGGGCCTACAAGGGCCATGGCGACCGCGACCTTGACAGGGGAAAGTCAACGACCTCGAGGACTTTCCTCCCCGGAGGCCACAGGAAGCAGCCCTGACCCAACTGAAGCCCGCCGGCTCTCCCCTCACTCTCCTCACGCTTAGACTCCCGGCAGGACTGATCTCTGGACCTACCAGCTGAGTCTCCACCAACGAGAACGACCCAAGCAGGAAGGACCACGACCGCCTCTGGCCCCCCTGTGCCGGCAGCACGCGGACAGCAAAGCGCATGCTCAGCAGCGGTCAAGGGCTGCAATGCGCGTGCGCAACAATGGGCATGCGCCATTTTTCCTCCCCCACCGCCCCCCCCCCCCCATCGATCTTTCCTATGCTTCCAGAGAGTTCGTGAACGTACAGCTCCAGATTACCCTTAGCGGAGAATGTGTACATATAAAGGCTTTTAATACCTGTTTTCACACGAGCTTTGATTCGTTGCTTCCTACTCTCGTTCTGGGTTTTATGTCACGACTACAAGGCATTTGCTCACATAGTTTAAAGTGGTTCACCTCTAATTCCTTTATTTTATTTTATTTTATTTTTTATTTTATTTTATTTTATTATTTTATTTTATTTTATTTTATTTTATTTTTTATTTTATTTTTGCTTGCCTTACTGTACATTTCAATCCAAGACTGCTGCCTGATTTCTCTGAATCCACCTATGGTCGTCCAGTCACTGCACAGTTCAGAAATACCCTTCGGTAATGATCCTACGATGTAGGCTGAGTCCACTGTCGCATTGGGTGCAACAGTGGTGACTATGCTCATCATGTACTGTACTTCCCCAATATCAGCCAAGCAGCTTGACAAGCAAAGATGACAGCACTGCCTATCACTGTCATGGAGAGCCTTGCCTGGACAGAGCCTCTAGAGTGTCTTGGACGAGGCAGGTCAGGGGAGATGTTTATTCAGGTTTTGATATCTCGGGGAAAGCAGGTCTTTCAGAGTTGGGGCAGGGTGTGAGTCGTGGTATCATGGTTCAGGCTTGTGGACCCTGCAAGGCAAAGTTCTTAAGACAGAGTATTAGTAGTATCGAGGTCGAAAAATGTCATTTGACACTTTCTGGTGAAGACTCGACGTGTCTCTACAGTAGCTGCTGTAATAAAGGATGAAGTTATTTGCAGTTCTTATTTTCTTAGGCAGGAGACTCCTGGATTAGTAAAGGTATGTTGATGAAGCCAGTGGAATATAAACTCTTGTTCACATAGATAGTAGCTGTGTGCAGGTTTCTGTTTCAATAATTTTACACAATGTATCCGATTTGTGTGGGAAGTAGCATATATCAGGGAAAGACAGGAAGAAGACCCAAATCAGAAAGTTGCTTTTTCTAAGGAAGTTAAGATATATTGTTGAAAAGACTGCTATTTATCCCATCCATTAGGCTTCCTTTAAGGAAATTCCTTGACTGGGACACTGGAGGTTTCTCAATCCATCTCTCTCTCTCTCTCTTTCTCTTCCTCCCTCCCTCCCTCCATCCCTCTCTCTCTTTGTCTCTCTGTCTCTTTGTCACTGTCTCTCTCACCCTCCCTCCCTCTATTTTTAGTTCTTCTCTCCCTCCCATCTTCCCTAAACGGCAGCTTGAATACAAACTGTGGTTCTTTAACAAGAAATTTTAAGAATTTGAATAGTCATAATTCTGCTGCTTTTATTTAGCTTGTGCTTTATGGTTTTTGATCTTTCTCATCAAGGAAAGTTACCATTACTAAATTTTACTTACTCCATTTCTCTTAACACCCATTTGCCATGTAGTGCATTCATGAAACGCTCAAAGAATGAGAGAAAGTGATTCCTAGATTTAGAGTTTCAGTGAGAACCTAACCTTCTAACGGTCAAGTTGAGGCCATCAGATGACTGGACTGCTGTGGGGCATGAGGACGTGGTCTTTGGTCATTCCTGAACTTTCTCCACTTCAAATGGCAGACTTCAGTCTGATACCAATATTTAGCTTTCTCCCACCATTCCTGTGGGAAATAACCACTGGTCCACTTGATACAGAGTCATAATTGGATTTGGATGGAAGGAAGTTGTGAAGAATCTCTGGTCATGCACAGAAAGCAGCAAAGGTATGAAAGGCACTGTCGAGACAAGAAGAATTGCCTGATACCTGCCTCCGGCAACTCTCTCTGGGCTGCTGAGCAAGGAGTTAGGAATGGGACTTCCAGCAGCTCCTCTACCTGTGGGAGGGCTAATGTTGCACGTTGACCAGTGCACCCTTTCCCTCAAGCAGGGGAAATCTAAAGAAATTTATTAAAATTTTATCTTATTATTAGTTTCAAGTGTACCGTACATTGGTTAGACATTTATATAGTTTCTAAAAGACCCCCCCCCCTCCCGATTGCTCTTTTTCTCCTCAGGCTCAACACCTCGTGATTACTTCCACATGACCAAGGGGAAGGGTGGCATGCAGTGAGTTCCACAGATTCGGGGAAGCTGCCGTTTTCCAGAGGACAATAAACAGTTGGCCTCTCAGCTCAGAATGCTTGGTGCTGAGGTCAAATTCTTTCTTACTTATCTTGTGAAATGCAACTCTCACAATTGCCCCCAGAAAATGGGAGCACAGTGGGAGATAGGGACGTTTTGTTACAGCACAACAATGCATGACCTTCGGCCGTACCCCAGCCCAGGCACAGATACCACAGGAAGCAAAGAGAACAAGAGACCATAGGCACCTGCTCACCCTTTTGCCTGTGAGTTTTGTCTGGATCAAGAGACAGTTGTCAGAAAAAAAAAAATGGCGTAGATGATAGAGTCTCTGTTCTTCCCTCTTGTGACCAAATCAAAGTTGTGACAGAAACAAGGAGGTAACAGCAAGGAAAGTTGCCCTGGATCTAGATGAACAAGCCCTATAGTAGGGAGAGAAATGAGAAATTAGCCAGCAACGGGAGAAGGTAGGACTGGGCGAGGATGCTAGGCTGCCTAAGTCCCAAGCAGCCGAATGGGACAGAGGACATAGCAGAGGCATCAGGTAGCTACAGACGCCTCTGGAAGGGGCCATGTTCAGGAATGGACTTTCGCGGTGACAGATCTGCTTGCTCAGTGTCAGCGCCGGATCAGCTACACGGGAGCGGGGTGGGGGGTTGGTTCATCAGGGATTTACAGGAGGACACTGATTTGTTGGAGGCTAGGCTCTCTCGTGGGCAGAAGTGCCTGCGGTATCCATTGTTCCTCTGTTGAACCCTCTCCCTCCCAGTGTGCAGACTCAGCGCCGCCATAAATGAGACATCATCAAATTGGATAACAGAGCTTGCACCACCAAGAGGATTCCCTGAAACTCCACCTCCCCCAACTCGCGGTCCCGTCCAAGCCACATCCAGGTGTGTCCCTGGCAAGTCAGGTGCTCCTTGCTGAGCAGCACCAAGACTCACACTGGTGGCAGCTGGCCTCGGTTTCTGGTGTGGTTTCTTGAGGCAACTATAAGCACAGCATCTGTGGATTGCTTGCTGAATCTTAACAGGTGGCCCCAGAGGGGCACAGGTTGGAGCTAAACTTGGCCTGCAGCTGAACTCCTCTTAGGACTGTGCCACCGGACACCTACTTCACAAAGATGCACTAATGAGACTGTGGAGCTTTGCTTAGTACATAGAAACCGACACAGAAAGACAGCCAAAATGGGAAGACAAAGAAACAGAAACCACATGAGAGAACAGAACAGAGATCCAGGGATAATGCAGTCGAGCAATCTAACAGATGCAGAGTTCAAAACACCGGTTATAAAGATGCTCAATGAACTTAGGGGAAGAGTAGATGAACTCAGTGAGTACTTTGACAAAAAGATGAAAAACAGAAAAATGGAAAAGGATATTATAAAAGGGAACCAGTCAGAAATGAAGAAAACATTATCCGAGATGAAGATTATTTTAGACGGCATCAACAGAGTGGATAAATCCACCTATACAGAGGATTGGGAAGCCACGGACCCTCAAACAGAATGGCAACAAAAAAGCAGCTAAGCCTATAATAATAATTTAAGGAGCCTATGGGACACAATTAAATAAAAATATCAGGGTCGTAGGGGTATCGGGAGAAAAACAAAAAGTTGAAGAGCTATTTGAAGAAATAATGATGAAAAACTTCCCTCACCTGGTGAAGGAAATGGACATACAACCCCAGGAAGCTCAGAGTCCCACGAAAGTGGAAGCCAAAGAGGCCCACACCAAGACACATCATAATTAAAACGCAAAAAGAGAATCCTTAGAGCAGCAAGAGAAAAACAGTTAGTTATCTACAAGGGAGCACCCATAAGACTGGCAGCTGATTTCTCTAAAGAAACTATGCAGGACCAAAGGGCTTGGTACAAAACATTCAACGTGACGAAAACCCAGGATCTACAACCAAGAATACCTTATGCAGCAAAGCTATCATTTAGAGTCAAAGGACAGAGAAAGAGCTTCCCAGACAAAAAGAAGCTAAAGGAATTTATCAACACCAAGCCAGTATTGCAGGAAATGTTGGAGGGACTTCTTTTAGAAGAAAAAACATGTGTCAAAAAGAGAAATAAAGAATGGTAATATCTACATACCTATGAACAAGTACCTCAAATGGAAAAGAACTAAGTGCTCCAATCAAAAGATAGTGTGGCTGAATGGACAAGAAAACAAGACCCCTCCTTATGCTGCCTACAAGACTCACTTCAGATTAAAGACACACACAGACTAAAAGGAAGGGGATGGAAAAAAATATTGCCTTGATGGACCTAGAGGGTTTTGCGCTCAATGAAATGGGTTAGATAGAGGAATGCAAATGTCAAATGATTTCATGTACATGTGGAAAATAAAGAACAAAATCAACAACGACAACAATAAAAGCGGATATAAACTTGTAGATACAGAGACTATTTCGAGGGCTGCTAGTTGGGAAGGGGATCGAGGGGATGGCAAAAAAAAAAGGCAAAGGGATTAAGAGGTGCAAATGGATAGTTGCGGAATAGACATGGAGATGTAGATTGTAACATGGGGAAAATGGTTAATAATGTTGTAACAAATATATAAAGGGGAAGAGGGGTACTAGATTTAGTGCAGTGATCACCCTGCGAGTTATGTTGATCTCTGATCACTATGCTATACAATTGAAACTGTTAGATTATTGTATGCCAACTGTAATTGAAAAAGAACTCATTGACTTGTACGACATAAATACAAGCAAGTAATTGTCTGTTATATATCAATAAAGCGGTAATAAAATGAGTTAAAAATGGCAATTAACCAAAATAATTAGAAAAGGGAAATGATGAAATAAGAGTAAACGTCAATAATTTAGAAATGGAAAATAAACGACGTCTAAAGTTGGTTTCTTTAAAAATTTAAGAAAATTGATAAGCATCAGGGAGGATTGATCAATAACAACAAAAAGGAGGTGAGGGAGGGAGAATCTGAGAAATTTCCAGAAGCAGGATTGAAGAAGAGAATATTGCCAGAGAGAGAGAGAGAGAGAGAGAGAGAGAGAGAGAAAGAGAGAGAGAGATACAGTTGTCATGTGCAATGTAGACACCATTATGTGAAGCTTTGCAGATGGAGCTGACCGTTGGATATAATTTGGTAGTCATAGCGGCCCTTATCACAGATGACAGTTTTCTCTGAAAATACTGAATTTCCAAGGATGAGGACTGAATGGGGTTCCCACGTGTGTCTCTTTGTATGTACTTCCATAGCAGCATTTGTTAGTCATTGCGGATGTTCTGTGAAAAGACTTTCATGTTCACCAAACTGTGGGTTGAACTCATATTAAATTTGTTGGCCACAAACAGTATGCTGAAAGACTGAGAAAACATCAAAGAGGAAATACCAGCCTGAACAGCACATAGAATGAGAAAATATGCTCCACACACACACGCACAAGTATGTTTTGATACACCTTCTGAATTTTGGGCAAAATGTGTATTTCTCATGCATGGTAATAAAACGATTGAACATCGCTACTTTAGAGGTATCAGTCAAATGCCTAGAGATCATTTCTTCAGCTTTGTATGAGGAAAATGGATTAAGACGTGCTCAGAAGAATTTCACCCTAGTCAGGAGCTTTCTTCACAGGGCTTGAACCCTCCCTCGATGTAGTTTAATTTGGTTCAGTTTTTCTGTGGGCACTTGACCCTCAGCAACCTCCATTGTGGAATCCTGAAGTTGTGAGAAGAAAGTTGTGATTAGCGGGGGCTTTTGTTCTTCATCATCTCTGTTAAGGCCCAGATCGTTTCCTGCTGTGTCTTTCTACAGCTGCAGATGTGAGGCTTCTTCCTGTGTGTGTGACTCTGCACTGGTCTGATGCTCCCTTGACTGTTCTCTTGTTTTCCACTTTACTGTGGATCCTTTCTTATGGTTGCTCTTGGGTGTTTAAATAGCATTCAGTGACAGTGCCAACTGTAGTGCTCAGAGTTGACCCATATTATGCATATTCCATTTATTTTCAAGCATGATTATGTCTTCTTAACGAATTTCCCTTAAGGGACTTGGAGAAGTTCAATGTGATTATATATCCGTGTTTAACGTCAGATTTTACTCGGCAAGCAACCCGACGAATTTCTAATCAAACCGACAGTTGTTACACGTGAGCAGTTTCCTCAACACAAACTCGTGTTAGAAGCTAGGACCTTTGGACGTAATTAAGCCATGAGTGTGGAACCCTCAGGAATTCGGGATCAGTGCCCTTCCAAAGGGACCCCAGGTAGCACTCCCACGTGCCTTCTGCCATGTGAAGAGGATATAATGGCAATTTTCTGCAACCCAGAGGAAGACGCTCACCAAAACCCGACCATGCTCCACCCTGATCTTGGACTTTCATTCTCCAGGGCTCTGAGAAATAAATTTTAGTTGTTTATAAGCCATCCGGTCTATGGAATTTGGTGTGTTTCTTTTTGTATGACTAAAATATGGGATTTATTTGTATTTCAAATTTAAAATCCACAATGTAACAAGTTTCACTTTCCGGAAAGTCGTCTTATTAGAAATACATGAAGTGCACTTAATACAAGGAAATCAGTGTCTTGGTACCACCAGCGAGACAGACACGTTCTCATCGTTCCCTCAAATGAAAGTTTTGTTCAATTTCCCTTAAACTTGGACCAAGATGATCTATCTCATTTCAGGGAGATCTGAATGAACTTTTCCCAAAAAGTACAGTGAAGAAGCTGACCTTAATATCTGGGCCCTCCCAAGCAAGAGCACATTAGAACAAATAATTTCATCCCCAAAGGGACCTGTCTTTGCTGCTTACTTGGCATCTGCAGTTCTTACTGGCAGGTAGGGAGAGGCCCACAGCAGCAGTACACAGGCCCAAAACCCACTGTCACTTGCAATCTCAGCCACCGACCAGAAAAAAATTTTTATATTCAGACTAGAGAGGCCTGACATGAAAAAGTGAACCTACGTGCAGATGGCCTTTGGTCAATTGGAGGTTCTGCTCCCACATATGAGACTGCCGACTCCTCTGAGCCTTGTATCTATTAACATGGTGAAACATATGGAACACCAAGCTTCTTAAGCAGCTTCCAAAGCAAGTTTCCAGTAGACGGTTTCCTTTAACAACTGCTCACAGGAGACGTGTAGTGCCTTCCAAACAGTGTCTCGTCAGGAGAGACGGCAGGCAGTGATACTAGACTTCCTATAAACTGACTCCGATAGAAGAGTAGTCTCAGTTTGATCTGAGTTTCCAAATGAAGGACAAAAGAACCCCTATCCACTGGAACCCCCCTACCACTTCCTCCTTATTCACTGAGGCCTCCTTTTCGGGCCTTGGGGATAAGAAAGTAAGCAGTTTCCCAAGCAGAGTGGTAAACATGACCGAGGCATTTGAAAATACCTCACTAGTTTAACAGTCAGAAGCCAAAATCTGGCCCTCCCGCCTTGCTGAGCTGACCCTCCTCTGCCCTTATGGAGAGATAGAGGTCAATTTTATAACCTAGAAACACTTGTTTCCACTAAAATTATGTGGCTACACCTTATCCTAAAAAGGCACCATGTGGGTCTGTCAGACTGAAGCAGTTTATTCTGAGGCTGTGCAGGGGTGGCAGGAAAATATCACCCATCAAAACCTACAGCGCCAGACCTCGCAACACCCAGAACATTCACCCTTGCAGGACCTTGGAAAGTTTTCCTGGGAGGTGACTCCAGCTTCCGGCAGCTGCTGCCAAGGACCGACTCACAGGACCTTCCACAGCACAGGAGCTCCGCCACTGACCAGATGCACTAGTGCCAGAGCTCACACACCTCAGGAAGGAGAGGAGACGCTTGTGTCATTTGTGCTATTCAGGACCCAGAAAAGATCCTGGCTGGCTCGGAGGACCTGAGAGACCAACACTGGATGGCAGCACCAAGTGTGAAACAGGGTCAGGTGGAGGAGCTGGTTTTCTTCCAGGAGAGGAGTGTTACAAGACCATACATGTGACAAGCAGGGTTAAGAGTAGGAGAAGAGCGCAGAAGAAATGAGGGCTCTGATCTGGGGACCTGCTTCCCAGTCAGAAGTGGTCCCTTCCTACTAGCACGGCTCACTTCCGGGGCTGTTGTACATTTCAGGGGTATGAGGCACATGTGTGGGCGCCAGGCCAGGCTGGCCCAATGTCTGGCTGGTCCAAGGTCTGGCTGTGATCCAGGCCCGCAGCTAGGAATAGGACCATGGATTTAGAATGTTACATTAGTGTAGTAGGGTGCCTCTGCCTAAAATATGTAAACATGTTTTCGCTTATTGTATCACGCATGTGTGGCTGAAGTCCACTATTGTACTTTGCTATGTGTGGTGCCTGTGGTCCCCTGGAGAGCAGAAGGGGAGCACAGGAAGGGGAGCAGAAGAACTGCCCGCGATATCGCGCTCCGCTCAATGGAACAGCAGCACTTCCCCCAATAGAACTGCACTCCGCACAACAATGTTGGTGCCTGCCTTTTCATTCTCGTGTCTGCCTTTTGTGCATTCTTCCAACTGGGCGTCTCACCATCGAACCTCCCCTTCTTGATCAGCTTGGCGTGACAACATTTTCCACACGTAATACATAACGAGAGCTCTGGAACATGAGACGGACAGCAGAGACTCTGCTCACCGATCAATGACGAAGCATTGCAACACCTGATTTGTTATGTCCTCTTCACTGACATCATAGCCCACAAAAGTGTCATAAGAAAACTGCTGCCAGCCTTGGAAAGGCTCTATGAAGTTGGAGCTGCGGCCGTCGGGGCCTCCCCAGGGCATCGAGGCACATATTGGACAAAGCACAGATCTGGTGTGCGTGCCACATGACAACTTGCAGTATTCCCCAAGTCCTTCTTGATGAAAGTTCTTCTTGGGACCCAAGGGGCGAGGAAAGGTATAACGGTATGGGACGTTTGTCGGCTGAACGAAGGCACCCTCAGTGGGGGCTTCACACATTCCGTGATGTAATTCTGCATTTGGAACACTAGCTACGTGGGCTGGGATCTTGAATAGAGACTAATTTTTACGGCAGCCATGGCAAGAAGACTCTGTGCTCTCAAACTGCCACGCGAACTCCACAGCTCGGTCGCCAGGTGCCAGAGGGCTAGGACACACCCGTCTGGCAGGCTTTTTTGGATTCAGACATTCCTGCAGGCCTGCAGAGCAAAAGGCATGTCCACAGAACACCCGCGCCGGCCTCCCGTGCACCTCTGTGCACACGGGACACATGCAGCGGCCCGGTGGGTCGGGAGTCCTACCAGCTGAACACCACCCTCTTGGTCCTGCTGTTGTGCCACCATCTGGCTGCCCTATGATACTTGGTTAAAATAGCCCCGATTGACTAAGACAGGAATTGGTATCAAGGAATGGGTGTGCTGCTGGATAACATACCCAAGAACATGGAAGCAACTTTGGAACTGGGTAACTGGTAGAGGTTGGAAGAGTTTTGGGTTGTGTGTCGACATATGGACGCTGAGGGCAATTCTGGTGAGGTCCCCGTAAGAACAGAGGAGAGCTGACCAGAATGTTTCCACCTTCTCAGAGAATACCTAAATAAGCGTGTAGAGGGTGTTGGTAGAAATACGCATGGTAAAGGTTATGCTGATGAGCTCTCAGAGGGAAATGAGGAACCGTCATCGGATAATGACGAAGAGGTGATTCTTGTTACAAAGTAACGAAAATGTTGTCTGCATTGTGTTTGAGGACTAATGTTTTGTGGAAGGTAGAACTTGCAAGTGAGGGAAATTGGCTACTTAACTGAGGAAATTTGTAAGGAAAGTGTTGAAGATTGTCGGAGCCAGCCGACAGTCGAATCAGGGCCTCCTGTAACGAAGGACGGGAAAAGAAAAGAAGACGGGAAACACACAGATGGGGTCGAGAGGGACGAGCTCGGAGACTCGACCCTGAGTTTATTTTTTCACATGCTTATATACTCAGGAACAAGGATGCTTGTTAGCTACAAATGTATACACCAAGTCAGCACATCCTGAAACTTCCCCCTCAGCCCCGGGGCCCGTGTTTTCAAGATTTAGCTTGTTCTACCAAAAGAAGTTCCTACTTAAAGAACAACACCTGGCTTGGGCCAAATGGCCCCCCACAGAAGATGGCTTGGTTCCTCCTGACTTCTTATAGTAAGTAAACTGCGAGAAGAGAAAAATGAACTGAAGATAGAAATGTCAAGGAGAGAGGGCCGGAACGTAAAGGTGTAGAAAGTGCTCAGGCTGTCCATGTTGCAAAAAATTGAGAAAACTCTTTGCAATGAGCCCCAGGGGTGTGGCCCATGGCTTTTACATAAGGAGATGATAACATGGGTTTGAACCATGGACTTAACCATCTCATTAGAAGCCAGGAATGGAGATAGGATTGATTATACCAGTAGAAACAGGGCCAGCCGGGACCAAAATACACAGAGAAATTGGGACAAAATGAAGACTGTTCAACTTCTTTGACACAAAAGGGTCAGACCATGGACCTCTGTGGCTCTGAACAGGTTCTGTTCTTCAGGACACGGCAAGAAGGACCCCAAGGGTGATTCAGAGATCATCAGGACTCCCACACCCCCCACACACCCCACTCTGGCTCAGAGTGCTAGGGCACAGAATCAGGGCTGCCTCCACCTCAATTTCACAGGACAGGTTCAACCTCCAGTAAAGCTGTGGCGGTGAGTCTGACCTCAGAACCCTGGAGCACAGACAACTGAAGCTTTTGTGAGAGAGCTGCTGTTGGGGTAGGACCCTGGAGGAGAGCCTCGGGGTGGCTGGGGCCACAGTAGAGAGCCACAGCATGGGCAGTGCCCCTCCAAAATGTGCGGTGACCTCGGTGCCCTAGGGAGTTTGGATGTCAGGACCATATTCTCAGTGCGTCTCGAATCAGCGCATCTTGCCTAAGAGAATTATCCTCAAGCTTTAAGGTCTCATAGAACTTGTCTTACTTCGGATTGCACTTGGTGGGAGCCATCACGCCTCCTTCTTACCTATTTGTTCTTTGGGCATTCGAATGTCTATCTCACGCCCGGCCCAACTTTGTATTTTAAAATCACGTGCCCTGTTTGTTATCGGAATTTCACAACTCGTGAGAAACTGTGCCTCGGATGAATTCTTCCTCGACTCTCATCTATATCTGATTTAGAAGCTAGTCCATTGAGACTCTGGGGCTTTAGACTTTAGAGTTGATGCTGGAATGATTTCTGACCCTGGGGGATGTTGAGACAAAATGAATGTATTTTGCATGTGAGCACATGAGTTTGGAGGGCCTGGGGACAGAATTAGTGCACTGAATATTTGTTTCCCTTCGAATTTCCTAGGTTGAAACCTAAACCCCGTTGTGACAGTATAGGGAGCTGGGGCCATTGAGAGATAATTAGGTTATGTGAGTAGAGCCCTCATGAATAAGATCATTGTCCTTATAAAAGGGACCTCAGAGAGCTCTCTCACAGGCTTTCTGCCATGTGGAGGTTCGAGAAGAATTCTGCCGTCCAGAACCCAACCATGGTGGCACCCTGAGCTCCAGCTTCCAGCTATCAGAACTGTGAAAAATAAATGTTTGCTGTTTGTAAGCCACCCAGTCTAAGGTATGGTGTTATCGTAGCCTGAACAACGGCAGATAGGTAATATTTATAGATGTAATGTTGAATAAAACTCTATTTGTATGATAAATATCGATACCCTGCTAGTAAGTGAAAGTACAAATGTATAGTTATCATACATACAGTAATATTTGACAACAATTAGTAATGATTGGGTACACTGTTAATATTGTGTCCAGAGAAAAAGAACTTTCAAATAATTAGTAGGGAACATGATTGAGATTTAAATAAACTATTAAGAGAGCATACGTGACCTTGGAAATGTGTTAAAGGCCTGCATATTCTTTGTTTTCCCAAGCGTTATTGAGGTATGTTTGAGAAATAAAAATTTTACATATATATCGTGTGTACATATCTTTTGGTTGTGCAATGTGATGATTTCTTTGGGGTAGACTGCTATGTTTATACACACACACGCGCACGCACGCACACACACACACACAAACACTGTGAAATGATTACCACTGATGTTTGCAAATGTGTGTGCAATAATGTAATGCAGAATACTATGTATTAGTAAAATATGAGAACACCAAACTTCTTTATAAAGGGACCAGAAGTCAAAATGTTAGACTTTGTGGGATATAGACAGTCTCCATGGCATATAGTTTGGGGATTTCTTTTTAAGTAAACCCGTAAATGTAATAAAATATTCTTTGCTCCAAGGCATGCAAAACAAATCATGGGCTGGATATCTCCTACAAGCCATCGTTTTCTACGGGTAGTCATAATATTAGCAAAGGAGGGTTCTATTTTCTCACAGGATGTAGAAAGTCACAGGAGAAAGTCATTTTCACCCTACAAATGAGAAAAGGCCCAATAGTCTACCACATCATTGATTTTTAAAAGTGCTTCATTTATTTAGAGATGTTTTGTAGGTTCACTGCAAAATTCAGAAGAACATATAGAATTTTCTCATATGCCCCCTACATAGTCCAAATGCAGAGTCGCCTTCATTATCAACAGCTCCCACCAGAGTGGTGCACTTGTGATATTTGATGAACCTATTGGATTTTCTTTTAAACCATGACAGAGCTGAGGTAACAGGGTAGCCAAAAAATGATACCAAAGAGTGCCTCTAGACACTTGGACTTGGAAACCGTTTCACTCCAGCTACAACTTGTGAGTTAGAGTGACATTCCTAACAGTGGGTAAGAAGAGAGCCACTGAAATGGTAACAAATTCATAAGATCAAATACAGGCTAATGACTGAGTTCAGAATCCCTGGAGGTCTCAGGTGTAAAAGGAATCCAGGTTCACTCTCCAGCTCTTTTTTGCTGACCTCCACTTGGCATGTCTGAGGGAGACTGGGAAAAGTCCAGGAGACCCGAGAGAGCCCTCTCAGTAGCACACAGTCAAGAAATCCTGCCTAGTTCCCTAAACCTTCTTATAAAAAACAAAGTGTCTTCAGTCACTGTAGGAGAAAAAGAAAACTCGCTCATCATAGTTCCCAAATGAAGGCGTGGTGATGTTGAGGGAGCATGAAAAGAAAATAAAAGATGCTTGTTTTGAACCCTCTCTTCGTGCGCCCAACTCTGAAGCTGCATTGGCTGGGGAAGATGGGCCTGGAATCCCCCTGGGTCTCCCTGGACCCCCGCCCCACCCAGTCCTTAAATTTCCCACTGCAACCTTTTGCCCTGCAGTCAGCCCCACCTTGTGGCTTCCCTGGGCCTCATATCTATTGGTAAGCAGCAGCCCTCAGCTTACGTGGCCCGCTCACATCCTACACATTTGGAGGTGGACATTTGGTGGTGAGTCACTGGTGCCACCCCAAGCTGTAATATCTTTTGGGCGGATCACGTGGTCTGAGGGCCTGAGGAGGAACGGCGGCTGGCTTTGCTGTGATCTTAGACTTCTATAGGAAGCCACAGATTCAACAGGAAACCTGACTCTGTATTGGCCGGGTGAAAGTTGTTCGCTTTACCCTGTTGACTCCCTGGGTCCCCATGTATCAGTTAGTTAGTCTCCAGGTATTTGTGTATTTTTGTGTGTGTTTTTTTTTTATGTAGTTGATTTCTAATTTCACACCATTATGATCAGAGAAGACGGTTGATATAATTTCAACCTTTAATTTGTTGATACTTGTTTTGTCCCCTCCATACCCAACTTGAATACCAGCCAAGGTTTCATTCAGCTGCGGATGATTCCTTGAGTGTGCCTCTTACAAAGCTAGTCAGGTGGTGCTCTGTTGTGGTCTGATGCCAACTTCCCGATGTGTTGGTACTCTGGACCCGTGAGAGGGTCATACTTGAATGCCAAGTTCTGTCCCTGCTTTGATTGCTTGAGGCTATCTGGTTGGAGGGACAGAGCGATCTGTGGATGGTTGCTGCCTATGCTGAATTTAGAAGGAAGTGGGAGACAACATGCTGCGGCCAAGGTCAGTTACCTCCAGTCCAAGTACTGCGGAGGCTAGGTGAAAAAAACCTGTACACCACAAAAACTAGGGCAGCATTCCAGCTGCCCATAAGACTCCGCTGGGTATGGAGGGGACAAAACAAGTATCAACAAATTAAAGGTTGAAATTATATCAACCGTCTTCTCTGATCATAATGGTGTGAAATTAGAAATCAACTACATAAAAAAAAAACACACACAAAAATACACAAATACCTGGAGACTAACTAACTGATACATGGGGACCCAGGGAGTCAACAGGGTAAAGCGAACAACTTTCACCCGGCCAATACAGAGTCAGGTTTCCTGTTGAATCTGTGGCTTCCTATAGAAGTCTAAGATCACAGCAAAGCCAGCCGCCGTTCCTCCTCAGGCCCTCAGACCACGTGATCCGCCCAAAAGATATTACAGCTTGGGGTGGCACCAGTGACTCACCACCAAATGTCCACCTCCAAATGTGTAGGATGTGAGCGGGCCACGTAAGCTGAGGGCTGCTGCTTACCAATAGATATGAGGCCCAGGGAAGCCACAAGGTGGGGCTGACTGCAGGGCAAAAGGTTGCAGTGGGAAATTTAAGGACTGGGTGGGGCGGGGGTCCAGGGAGACCCAGGGGGATTCCAGGCCCATCTTCCCCAGCCAATGCAGCTTCAGAGTTGGGCGCACGAAGAGAGGGTTCAAAACAAGCATCTTTTATTTTCTTTTCATGCTCCCTCAACATCACCACGCCTTCATTTGGGAACTATGATGAGCGAGTTTTCTTTTTCTCCTACAGTGACTGAAGACACTTTGTTTTTTATAAGAAGGTTTAGGGAACTAGGCAGGATTTCTTGACTGTGTGCTACTGAGAGGGCTCTCTCGGGTCTCCTGGACTTTTCCCAGTCTCCCTCAGACATGCCAAGTGGAGGTCAGCAAAAAAGAGCTGGAGAGTGAACCTGGATTCCTTTTACACCTGAGACCTCCAGGGATTCTGAACTCAGTCATTAGCCTGTATTTGATCTTATGAATTTGTTACCATTTCAGTGGCTCTCTTCTTACCCACTGTTAGGAATGTCACTCTAACTCACAAGTTGTAGCTGGAGTGAAACGGTTTCCAAGTCCAAGTGTCTAGAGGCACTCTTTGGTATCATTTTTTGGCTACCCTGTTACCTCAGCTCTGTCATGGTTTAAAAGAAAATCCAATAGGTTCATCAAATATCACAAGTGCACCACTCTGGTGGGAGCTGTTGATAATGAAGGCGACTCTGCATTTGGACTATGTAGGGGGCATATGAGAAAATTCTATATGTTCTTCTGAATTTTGCAGTGAACCTACAAAACATCTCTAAATAAATGAAGCACTTTTAAAAATCAATGATGTGGTAGACTATTGGGCCTTTTCTCATTTGTAGGGTGAAAATGACTTTCTCCTGTGACTTTCTACATCCTGTGAGAAAATAGAACCCTCCTTTGCTAATATTATGACTACCCGTAGAAAACGATGGCTTGTAGGAGATATCCAGCCCATGATTTGTTTTGCATGCCTTGGAGCAAAGAATATTTTATTACATTTACGGGTTTACTTAAAAAGAAATCCCCAAACTATATGCCATGGAGACTGTCTATATCCCACAAAGTCTAACATTTTGACTTCTGGTCCCTTTATAAAGAAGTTTGGTGTTCTCATATTTTACTAATACATAGTATTCTGCATTACATTATTGCACACACATTTGCAAACATCAGTGGTAATCATTTCACAGTGTTTGTGTGTGTGTGTGTGCGTGCGTGCGCGTGTGTGTGTATAAACATAGCAGTCTACCCCAAAGAAATCATCACATTGCACAACCAAAAGATATGTACACACGATATATATGTAAAATTTTTATTTCTCAAACATACCTCAATAACGCTTGGGAAAACAAAGAATATGCAGGCCTTTAACACATTTCCAAGGTCACGTATGCTCTCTTAATAGTTTATTTAAATCTCAATCATGTTCCCTACTAATTATTTGAAAGTTCTTTTTCTCTGGACACAATATTAACAGTGTACCCAATCATTACTAATTGTTGTCAAATATTACTGTATGTATGATAACTATACATTTGTACTTTCACTTACTAGCAGGGTATCGATATTTATCATACAAATAGAGTTTTATTCAACATTACATCTATAAATATTACCTATCTGCCGTTGTTCAGGCTACGATAACACCATACCTTAGACTGGGTGGCTTACAAACAGCAAACATTTATTTTTCACAGTTCTGATAGCTGGAAGCTGGAGCTCAGGGTGCCACCATGGTTGGGTTCTGGACGGCAGAATTCTTCTCGAACCTCCACATGGCAGAAAGCCTGTGAGAGAGCTCTCTGAGGTCCCTTTTATAAGGACAATGATCTTATTCATGAGGGCTCTACTCACATAACCTAATTATCTCTCAATGGCCCCAGCTCCCTATACTGTCACAACGGGGTTTAGGTTTCAACCTAGGAAATTCGAAGGGAAACAAATATTCAGTGCACTAATTCTGTCCCCAGGCCCTCCAAACTCATGTGCTCACATGCAAAATACATTCATTTTGTCTCAACATCCCCCAGGGTCAGAAATCATTCCAGCATCAACTCTAAAGTCTAAAGCCCCAGAGTCTCAATGGACTAGCTTCTAAATCAGATATAGATGAGAGTCGAGGAAGAATTCATCCGAGGCACAGTTTCTCACGAGTTGTGAAATTCCGATAACAAACAGGGCACGTGATTTTAAAATACAAAGTTGGGCCGGGCGTGAGATAGACATTCGAATGCCCAAAGAACAAATAGGTAAGAAGGAGGCGTGATGGCTCCCACCAAGTGCAATCCGAAGTAAGACAAGTTCTATGAGACCTTAAAGCTTGAGGATAATTCTCTTAGGCAAGATGCGCTGATTCGAGACGCACTGAGAATATGGTCCTGACATCCAAACTCCCTAGGGCACCGAGGTCACCGCACATTTTGGAGGGGCACTGCCCATGCTGTGGCTCTCTACTGTGGCCCCAGCCACCCCGAGGCTCTCCTCCAGGGTCCTACCCCAACAGCAGCTCTCTCACAAAAGCTTCAGTTGTCTGTGCTCCAGGGTTCTGAGGTCAGACTCACCGCCACAGCTTTACTGGAGGTTGAACCTGTCCTGTGAAATTGAGGTGGAGGCAGCCCTGATTCTGTGCCCTAGCACTCTGAGCCAGAGTGGGGTGTGTGGGGGGTGTGGGAGTCCTGATGATCTCTGAATCACCCTTGGGGTCCTTCTTGCCGTGTCCTGAAGAACAGAACCTGTTCAGAGCCACAGAGGTCCATGGTCTGACCCTTTTGTGTCAAAGAAGTTGAACAGTCTTCATTTTGTCCCAATTTCTCTGTGTATTTTGGTCCCGGCTGGCCCTGTTTCTACTGGTATAATCAATCCTATCTCCATTCCTGGCTTCTAATGAGATGGTTAAGTCCATGGTTCAAACCCATGTTATCATCTCCTTATGTAAAAGCCATGGGCCACACCCCTGGGGCTCATTGCAAAGAGTTTTCTCAATTTTTTGCAACATGGACAGCCTGAGCACTTTCTACACCTTTACGTTCCGGCCCTCTCTCCTTGACATTTCTATCTTCAGTTCATTTTTCTCTTCTCGCAGTTTACTTACTATAAGAAGTCAGGAGGAACCAAGCCATCTTCTGTGGGGGGCCATTTGGCCCAAGCCAGGTGTTGTTCTTTAAGTAGGAACTTCTTTTGGTAGAACAAGCTAAATCTTGAAAACACGGGCCCCGGGGCTGAGGGGGAAGTTTCAGGATGTGCTGACTTGGTGTATACATTTGTAGCTAACAAGCATCCTTGTTCCTGAGTATATAAGCATGTGAAAAAATAAACTCAGGGTCGAGTCTCCGAGCTCGTCCCTCTCGACCCCATCTGTGTGTTTCCCGTCTTCTTTTCTTTTCCCGTCCTTCGTTACAGGAGGCCCTGATTCGACTGTCGGCTGGCTCCGACAATCTTCAACACTTTCCTTACAAATTTCCTCAGTTAAGTAGCCAATTTCCCTCACTTGCAAGGTCTACCTTCCACAAAACATTAGTCCTCAAACACAATGCAGACAACATTTTCGTTACTTTGTAACAAGAATCACCTCTTCGTCATTATCCGATGACGGTTCCTCATTTCCCTCTGAGAGCTCATCAGCATAACCTTTACCATGCGTATTTCTACCAACACCCTCTACACGCTTATTTAGGTATTCTCTGAGAAGGTGGAAACATTCTGGTCAGCTCTCCTCTGTTCTTACGGGGACCTCACCAGAATTGCCCTCAGCGTCCATATGTCGACACACAACCCAAAACTCTTCCAACCTCTACCAGTTACCCAGTTCCAAAGTTGCTTCCATGTTCTTGGGTATGTTATCCAGCAGCACACCCATTCCTTGATACCAATTCCTGTCTTAGTCAATCGGGGCTATTTTAACCAAGTATCATAGGGCAGCCAGATGGTGGCACAACAGCAGGACCAAGAGGGTGGTGTTCAGCTGGTAGGACTCCCGACCCACCGGGCCGCTGCATGTGTCCCGTGTGCACAGAGGTGCACGGGAGGCCGGCGCGGGTGTTCTGTGGACATGCCTTTTGCTCTGCAGGCCTGCAGGAATGTCTGAATCCAAAAAAGCCTGCCAGACGGGTGTGTCCTAGCCCTCTGGCACCTGGCGACCGAGCTGTGGAGTTCGCGTGGCAGTTTGAGAGCACAGAGTCTTCTTGCCATGGCTGCCGTAAAAATTAGTCTCTATTCAAGATCCCAGCCCACGTAGCTAGTGTTCCAAATGCAGAATTACATCACGGAATGTGTGAAGCCCCCACTGAGGGTGCCTTCGTTCAGCCGACAAACGTCCCATACCGTTATACCTTTCCTCGCCCCTTGGGTCCCAAGAAGAACTTTCATCAAGAAGGACTTGGGGAATACTGCAAGTTGTCATGTGGCACGCACACCAGATCTGTGCTTTGTCCAATATGTGCCTCGATGCCCTGGGGAGGCCCCGACGGCCGCAGCTCCAACTTCATAGAGCCTTTCCAAGGCTGGCAGCAGTTTTCTTATGACACTTTTGTGGGCTATGATGTCAGTGAAGAGGACATAACAAATCAGGTGTTGCAATGCTTCGTCATTGATCGGTGAGCAGAGTCTCTGCTGTCCGTCTCATGTTCCAGAGCTCTCGTTATGTATTACGTGTGGAAAATGTTGTCACGCCAAGCTGATCAAGAAGGGGAGGTTCGATGGTGAGACGCCCAGTTGGAAGAATGCACAAAAGGCAGACACGAGAATGAAAAGGCAGGCACCAACATTGTTGTGCGGAGTGCAGTTCTATTGGGGGAAGTGCTGCTGTTCCATTGAGCGGAGCGCGATATCGCGGGCAGTTCTTCTGCTCCCCTTCCTGTGCTCCCCTTCTGCTCTCCAGGGGACCACAGGCACCACACATAGCAAAGTACAATAGTGGACTTCAGCCACACATGCGTGATACAATAAGCGAAAACATGTTTACATATTTTAGGCAGAGGCACCCTACTACACTAATGTAACATTCTAAATCCATGGTCCTATTCCTAGCTGCGGGCCTGGATCACAGCCAGACCTTGGACCAGCCAGACATTGGGCCAGCCTGGCCTGGCGCCCACACATGTGCCTCATACCCCTGAAATGTACAACAGCCCCGGAAGTGAGCCGTGCTAGTAGGAAGGGACCACTTCTGACTGGGAAGCAGGTCCCCAGATCAGAGCCCTCATTTCTTCTGCGCTCTTCTCCTACTCTTAACCCTGCTTGTCACATGTATGGTCTTGTAACACTCCTCTCCTGGAAGAAAACCAGCTCCTCCACCTGACCCTGTTTCACACTTGGTGCTGCCATCCAGTGTTGGTCTCTCAGGTCCTCCGAGCCAGCCAGGATCTTTTCTGGGTCCTGAATAGCACAAATGACACAAGCGTCTCCTCTCCTTCCTGAGGTGTGTGAGCTCTGGCACTAGTGCATCTGGTCAGTGGCGGAGCTCCTGTGCTGTGGAAGGTCCTGTGAGTCGGTCCTTGGCAGCAGCTGCCGGAAGCTGGAGTCACCTCCCAGGAAAACTTTCCAAGGTCCTGCAAGGGTGAATGTTCTGGGTGTTGCGAGGTCTGGCGCTGTAGGTTTTGATGGGTGATATTTTCCTGCCACCCCTGCACAGCCTCAGAATAAACTGCTTCAGTCTGACAGACCCACATGGTGCCTTTTTAGGATAAGGTGTAGCCACATAATTTTAGTGGAAACAAGTGTTTCTAGGTTATAAAATTGACCTCTATCTCTCCATAAGGGCAGAGGAGGGTCAGCTCAGCAAGGCGGGAGGGCCAGATTTTGGCTTCTGACTGTTAAACTAGTGAGGTATTTTCAAATGCCTCGGTCATGTTTACCACTCTGCTTGGGAAACTGCTTACTTTCTTATCCCCAAGGCCCGAAAAGGAGGCCTCAGTGAATAAGGAGGAAGTGGTAGGGGGGTTCCAGTGGATAGGGGTTCTTTTGTCCTTCATTTGGAAACTCAGATCAAACTGAGACTACTCTTCTATCGGAGTCAGTTTATAGGAAGTCTAGTATCACTGCCTGCCGTCTCTCCTGACGAGACACTGTTTGGAAGGCACTACACGTCTCCTGTGAGCAGTTGTTAAAGGAAACCGTCTACTGGAAACTTGCTTTGGAAGCTGCTTAAGAAGCTTGGTGTTCCATATGTTTCACCATGTTAATAGATACAAGGCTCAGAGGAGTCGGCAGTCTCATATGTGGGAGCAGAACCTCCAATTGACCAAAGGCCATCTGCACGTAGGTTCACTTTTTCATGTCAGGCCTCTCTAGTCTGAATATAAAAATTTTTTTCTGGTCGGTGGCTGAGATTGCAAGTGACAGTGGGTTTTGGGCCTGTGTACTGCTGCTGTGGGCCTCTCCCTACCTGCCAGTAAGAACTGCAGATGCCAAGTAAGCAGCAAAGACAGGTCCCTTTGGGGATGAAATTATTTGTTCTAATGTGCTCTTGCTTGGGAGGGCCCAGATATTAAGGTCAGCTTCTTCACTGTACTTTTTGGGAAAAGTTCATTCAGATCTCCCTGAAATGAGATAGATCATCTTGGTCCAAGTTTAAGGGAAATTGAACAAAACTTTCATTTGAGGGAACGATGAGAACGTGTCTGTCTCGCTGGTGGTACCAAGACACTGATTTCCTTGTATTAAGTGCACTTCATGTATTTCTAATAAGACGACTTTCCGGAAAGTGAAACTTGTTACATTGTGGATTTTAAATTTGAAATACAAATAAATCCCATATTTTAGTCATACAAAAAGAAACACACCAAATTCCATAGACCGGATGGCTTATAAACAACTAAAATTTATTTCTCAGAGCCCTGGAGAATGAAAGTCCAAGATCAGGGTGGAGCATGGTCGGGTTTTGGTGAGCGTCTTCCTCTGGGTTGCAGAAAATTGCCATTATATCCTCTTCACATGGCAGAAGGCACGTGGGAGTGCTACCTGGGGTCCCTTTGGAAGGGCACTGATCCCGAATTCCTGAGGGTTCCACACTCATGGCTTAATTACGTCCAAAGGTCCTAGCTTCTAACACGAGTTTGTGTTGAGGAAACTGCTCACGTGTAACAACTGTCGGTTTGATTAGAAATTCGTCGGGTTGCTTGCCGAGTAAAATCTGACGTTAAACACGGATATATAATCACATTGAACTTCTCCAAGTCCCTTAAGGGAAATTCGTTAAGAAGACATAATCATGCTTGAAAATAAATGGAATATGCATAATATGGGTCAACTCTGAGCACTACAGTTGGCACTGTCACTGAATGCTATTTAAACACCCAAGAGCAACCATAAGAAAGGATCCACAGTAAAGTGGAAAACAAGAGAACAGTCAAGGGAGCATCAGACCAGTGCAGAGTCACACACACAGGAAGAAGCCTCACATCTGCAGCTGTAGAAAGACACAGCAGGAAACGATCTGGGCCTTAACAGAGATGATGAAGAACAAAAGCCCCCGCTAATCACAACTTTCTTCTCACAACTTCAGGATTCCACAATGGAGGTTGCTGAGGGTCAAGTGCCCACAGAAAAACTGAACCAAATTAAACTACATCGAGGGAGGGTTCAAGCCCTGTGAAGAAAGCTCCTGACTAGGGTGAAATTCTTCTGAGCACGTCTTAATCCATTTTCCTCATACAAAGCTGAAGAAATGATCTCTAGGCATTTGACTGATACCTCTAAAGTAGCGATGTTCAATCGTTTTATTACCATGCATGAGAAATACACATTTTGCCCAAAATTCAGAAGGTGTATCAAAACATACTTGTGCGTGTGTGTGTGGAGCATATTTTCTCATTCTATGTGCTGTTCAGGCTGGTATTTCCTCTTTGATGTTTTCTCAGTCTTTCAGCATACTGTTTGTGGCCAACAAATTTAATATGAGTTCAACCCACAGTTTGGTGAACATGAAAGTCTTTTCACAGAACATCCGCAATGACTAACAAATGCTGCTATGGAAGTACATACAAAGAGACACACGTGGGAACCCCATTCAGTCCTCATCCTTGGAAATTCAGTATTTTCAGAGAAAACTGTCATCTGTGATAAGGGCCGCTATGACTACCAAATTATATCCAACGGTCAGCTCCATCTGCAAAGCTTCACATAATGGTGTCTACATTGCACATGACAACTGTATCTCTCTCTCTCTTTCTCTCTCTCTCTCTCTCTCTCTCTCTCTCTCTGGCAATATTCTCTTCTTCAATCCTGCTTCTGGAAATTTCTCAGATTCTCCCTCCCTCACCTCCTTTTTGTTGTTATTGATCAATCCTCCCTGATGCTTATCAATTTTCTTAAATTTTTAAAGAAACCAACTTTAGACGTCGTTTATTTTCCATTTCTAAATTATTGACGTTTACTCTTATTTCATCATTTCCCTTTTCTAATTATTTTGGTTAATTGCCATTTTTAACTCATTTTATTACCGCTTTATTGATATATAACAGACAATTACTTGCTTGTATTTATGTCGTACAAGTCAATGAGTTCTTTTTCAATTACAGTTGGCATACAATAATCTAACAGTTTCAATTGTATAGCATAGTGATCAGAGATCAACATAACTCGCAGGGTGATCACTGCACTAAATCTAGTACCCCTCTTCCCCTTTATATATTTGTTACAACATTATTAACCATTTTCCCCATGTTACAATCTACATCTCCATGTCTATTCCGCAACTATCCATTTGCACCTCTTAATCCCTTTGCCTTTTTTTTTTGCCATCCCCTCGATCCCCTTCCCAACTAGCAGCCCTCGAAATAGTCTCTGTATCTACAAGTTTATATCCGCTTTTATTGTTGTCGTTGTTGATTTTGTTCTTTATTTTCCACATGTACATGAAATCATTTGACATTTGCATTCCTCTATCTAACCCATTTCATTGAGCGCAAAACCCTCTAGGTCCATCAAGGCAATATTTTTTTCCATCCCCTTCCTTTTAGTCTGTGTGTGTCTTTAATCTGAAGTGAGTCTTGTAGGCAGCATAAGGAGGGGTCTTGTTTTCTTGTCCATTCAGCCACACTATCTTTTGATTGGAGCACTTAGTTCTTTTCCATTTGAGGTACTTGTTCATAGGTATGTAGATATTACCATTCTTTATTTCTCTTTTTGACACATGTTTTTTCTTCTAAAAGAAGTCCCTCCAACATTTCCTGCAATACTGGCTTGGTGTTGATAAATTCCTTTAGCTTCTTTTTGTCTGGGAAGCTCTTTCTCTGTCCTTTGACTCTAAATGATAGCTTTGCTGCATAAGGTATTCTTGGTTGTAGATCCTGGGTTTTCGTCACGTTGAATGTTTTGTACCAAGCCCTTTGGTCCTGCATAGTTTCTTTAGAGAAATCAGCTGCCAGTCTTATGGGTGCTCCCTTGTAGATAACTAACTGTTTTTCTCTTGCTGCTCTAAGGATTCTCTTTTTGCGTTTTAATTATGATGTGTCTTGGTGTGGGCCTCTTTGGCTTCCACTTTCGTGGGACTCTGAGCTTCCTGGGGTTGTATGTCCATTTCCTTCACCAGGTGAGGGAAGTTTTTCATCATTATTTCTTCAAATAGCTCTTCAACTTTTTGTTTTTCTCCCGATACCCCTACGACCCTGATATTTTTATTTAATTGTGTCCCATAGGCTCCTTAAATTATTATTATAGGCTTAGCTGCTTTTTTGTTGCCATTCTGTTTGAGGGTCCGTGGCTTCCCAATCCTCTGTATAGGTGGATTTATCCACTCTGTTGATGCCGTCTAAAATAATCTTCATCTCGGATAATGTTTTCTTCATTTCTGACTGGTTCCCTTTTATAATATCCTTTTCCATTTTTCTGTTTTTCATCTTTTTGTCAAAGTACTCACTGAGTTCATCTACTCTTCCCCTAAGTTCATTGAGCATCTTTATAACCGGTGTTTTGAACTCTGCATCTGTTAGATTGCTCGACTGCATTATCCCTGGATCTCTGTTCTGTTCTCTCATGTGGTTTCTGTTTCTTTGTCTTCCCATTTTGGCTGTCTTTCTGTGTCGGTTTCTATGTACTAAGCAAAGCTCCACAGTCTCATTAGTGCATCTTTGTGAAGTAGGTGTCCGGTGGCACAGTCCTAAGAGGAGTTCAGCTGCAGGCCAAGTTTAGCTCCAACCTGTGCCCCTCTGGGGCCACCTGTTAAGATTCAGCAAGCAATCCACAGATGCTGTGCTTATAGTTGCCTCAAGAAACCACACCAGAAACCGAGGCCAGCTGCCACCAGTGTGAGTCTTGGTGCTGCTCAGCAAGGAGCACCTGACTTGCCAGGGACACACCTGGATGTGGCTTGGACGGGACCGCGAGTTGGGGGAGGTGGAGTTTCAGGGAATCCTCTTGGTGGTGCAAGCTCTGTTATCCAATTTGATGATGTCTCATTTATGGCGGCGCTGAGTCTGCACACTGGGAGGGAGAGGGTTCAACAGAGGAACAATGGATACCGCAGGCACTTCTGCCCACGAGAGAGCCTAGCCTCCAACAAATCAGTGTCCTCCTGTAAATCCCTGATGAACCAACCCCCCACCCCGCTCCCGTGTAGCTGATCCGGCGCTGACACTGAGCAAGCAGATCTGTCACCGCGAAAGTCCATTCCTGAACATGGCCCCTTCCAGAGGCGTCTGTAGCTACCTGATGCCTCTGCTATGTCCTCTGTCCCATTCGGCTGCTTGGGACTTAGGCAGCCTAGCATCCTCGCCCAGTCCTACCTTCTCCCGTTGCTGGCTAATTTCTCATTTCTCTCCCTACTATAGGGCTTGTTCATCTAGATCCAGGGCAACTTTCCTTGCTGTTACCTCCTTGTTTCTGTCACAACTTTGATTTGGTCACAAGAGGGAAGAACAGAGACTCTATCATCTACGCCATTTTTTTTTTTCTGACAACTGTCTCTTGATCCAGACAAAACTCACAGGCAAAAGGGTGAGCAGGTGCCTATGGTCTCTTGTTCTCTTTGCTTCCTGTGGTATCTGTGCCTGGGCTGGGGTACGGCCGAAGGTCATGCATTGTTGTGCTGTAACAAAACGTCCCTATCTCCCACTGTGCTCCCATTTTCTGGGGGCAATTGTGAGAGTTGCATTTCACAAGATAAGTAAGAAAGAATTTGACCTCAGCACCAAGCATTCTGAGCTGAGAGGCCAACTGTTTATTGTCCTCTGGAAAACGGCAGCTTCCCCGAATCTGTGGAACTCACTGCATGCCACCCTTCCCCTTGGTCATGTGGAAGTAATCACGAGGTGTTGAGCCTGAGGAGAAAAAGAGCAATCGGGAGGGGGGGGGGGTCTTTTAGAAACTATATAAATGTCTAACCAATGTACGGTACACTTGAAACTAATAATAAGATAAAATTTTAATAAATTTCTTTAGATTTCCCCTGCTTGAGGGAAAGGGTGCACTGGTCAACGTGCAACATTAGCCCTCCCACAGGTAGAGGAGCTGCTGGAAGTCCCATTCCTAACTCCTTGCTCAGCAGCCCAGAGAGAGTTGCCGGAGGCAGGTATCAGGCAATTCTTCTTGTCTCGACAGTGCCTTTCATACCTTTGCTGCTTTCTGTGCATGACCAGAGATTCTTCACAACTTCCTTCCATCCAAATCCAATTATGACTCTGTATCAAGTGGACCAGTGGTTATTTCCCACAGGAATGGTGGGAGAAAGCTAAATATTGGTATCAGACTGAAGTCTGCCATTTGAAGTGGAGAAAGTTCAGGAATGACCAAAGACCACGTCCTCATGCCCCACAGCAGTCCAGTCATCTGATGGCCTCAACTTGACCGTTAGAAGGTTAGGTTCTCACTGAAACTCTAAATCTAGGAATCACTTTCTCTCATTCTTTGAGCGTTTCATGAATGCACTACATGGCAAATGGGTGTTAAGAGAAATGGAGTAAGTAAAATTTAGTAATGGTAACTTTCCTTGATGAGAAAGATCAAAAACCATAAAGCACAAGCTAAATAAAAGCAGCAGAATTATGACTATTCAAATTCTTAAAATTTCTTGTTAAAGAACCACAGTTTGTATTCAAGCTGCCGTTTAGGGAAGATGGGAGGGAGAGAAGAACTAAAAATAGAGGGAGGGAGGGTGAGAGAGACAGTGACAAAGAGACAGAGAGACAAAGAGAGAGAGGGATGGAGGGAGGGAGGGAGGAAGAGAAAGAGAGAGAGAGAGAGATGGATTGAGAAACCTCCAGTGTCCCAGTCAAGGAATTTCCTTAAAGGAAGCCTAATGGATGGGATAAATAGCAGTCTTTTCAACAATATATCTTAACTTCCTTAGAAAAAGCAACTTTCTGATTTGGGTCTTCTTCCTGTCTTTCCCTGATATATGCTACTTCCCACACAAATCGGATACATTGTGTAAAATTATTGAAACAGAAACCTGCACACAGCTACTATCTATGTGAACAAGAGTTTATATTCCACTGGCTTCATCAACATACCTTTACTAATCCAGGAGTCTCCTGCCTAAGAAAATAAGAACTGCAAATAACTTCATCCTTTATTACAGCAGCTACTGTAGAGACACGTCGAGTCTTCACCAGAAAGTGTCAAATGACATTTTTCGACCTCGATACTACTAATACTCTGTCTTAAGAACTTTGCCTTGCAGGGTCCACAAGCCTGAACCATGATACCACGACTCACACCCTGCCCCAACTCTGAAAGACCTGCTTTCCCCGAGATATCAAAACCTGAATAAACATCTCCCCTGACCTGCCTCGTCCAAGACACTCTAGAGGCTCTGTCCAGGCAAGGCTCTCCATGACAGTGATAGGCAGTGCTGTCATCTTTGCTTGTCAAGCTGCTTGGCTGATATTGGGGAAGTACAGTACATGATGAGCATAGTCACCACTGTTGCACCCAATGCGACAGTGGACTCAGCCTACATCGTAGGATCATTACCGAAGGGTATTTCTGAACTGTGCAGTGACTGGACGACCATAGGTGGATTCAGAGAAATCAGGCAGCAGTCTTGGATTGAAATGTACAGTAAGGCAAGCAAAAATAAAATAAAAAATAAAATAAAATAAAATAAAATAATAAAATAAAATAAAATAAAAAATAAAATAAAATAAAATAAAGGAATTAGAGGTGAACCACTTTAAACTATGTGAGCAAATGCCTTGTAGTCGTGACATAAAACCCAGAACGAGAGTAGGAAGCAACGAATCAAAGCTCGTGTGAAAACAGGTATTAAAAGCCTTTATATGTACACATTCTCCGCTAAGGGTAATCTGGAGCTGTACGTTCACGAACTCTCTGGAAGCATAGGAAAGATCGATGGGGGGGGGGGGGCGGTGGGGGAGGAAAAATGGCGCATGCCCATTGTTGCGCACGCGCATTGCAGCCCTTGACCGCTGCTGAGCATGCGCTTTGCTGTCCGCGTGCTGCCGGCACAGGGGGGCCAGAGGCGGTCGTGGTCCTTCCTGCTTGGGTCGTTCTCGTTGGTGGAGACTCAGCTGGTAGGTCCAGAGATCAGTCCTGCCGGGAGTCTAAGCGTGAGGAGAGTGAGGGGAGAGCCGGCAGGCTTCAGTTGGGTCAGGGCTGCTTCCTGTGGCCTCCGGGGAGGAAAGTCCTCGAGGTCGTTGACTTTCCCCTGTCAAGGTCGCGGTCGCCATGGCCCTTGTAGGCCCGGCGGGACCAGGACAAGGGAGGACGGTGGGCCGCGGAGTGGAGGGGTTAGGTGAAGACGGGGAGAGTGTCGGGGACGTTATCTCAGGTATCTGGGTCCTAGGGGCACCTGGAACTGCCCAGAGAGCACAGAAGCAATCGGGAGTCCACAGTTGGGCCCTGGGCTCAGGGCACGGTAGGCAGTAACGACAGGGCCTAGAAACCCAAACGCTGTGGGACCGTACATTTGTCCCCGAGTATTGAAGTGCACCGAGCGTAGTGGCAGGGGTGAAGCGGGCCCATAGGTCTGCATGGCAGCTAGTCACCTGTGACTGTAGTCCAAAAAGAGCCACAGGCAGCTGGGAAAGAGTGAGCCTTTCTCTGCCCAGAAAACATTATGTCGGGGGCGAAATGGAACTCGTCAGTGGGAGTGTGACAAAAACATTAGTCACTCAAGTTTTGAATTTCTACTGACACTTTTGTAAATGTGCTCATGATGGGGAATCCAGCTGTAAAATCAAACTTCGTCACAAAAGTCCTCTGTCTTGGTGTGTACCTTGAGATGATTTCTCTGCCAACTTGGCCTGACACAATTGGCTTTGGAAACAGCCCTAATTAGTGTAATTGGAAAGCATGTATAGTTATACATAACCTGAGACCTTTTTTGCAAGTATTTTTCATTTTTTTAACTTACAAGTCTTTTTTTGGCCATGGAAGTGGTCAAATATAGCTACCCTCTTAAATACATTTTCCAAATCACAATGTTCTCCTTTCAGTGTGAAACATGAGTAGGTGTGTGAGATCAAGATCCCTGTGGAATATAATACCAGAAGAGCAAGAGCCTTCCGAGCCTATTGGACCTGTGGTTGTGAGTGCTATAATATTTAATGTTCCTCTTACCAGAATTTTTTTTTTTCTTAAAGTTCTGTTCAACGAACTTAGGTACAGTGAGAGGAGTTTCTGTGTTCAGAAAGGGAAGGAAACATTGATCCTGAGGGAGTCCATAGGAAAGAAAATTTCATCCTGGAGGATTACATAGTTGCCAGTGGTAAATACACCCAATGACTTCTTTCTCGTGCTTTTTAACAACAGACTGCATACATGCATCCCATCGGAGTTTAAAATAGCTTCCAAAGTCCTGGTGGGCAACTCCTCTTGCACTAGCCACACTCTGGGAAGAGTAAATCCATTAAGGACAATTTCTAAAATCGTGTTTTTCTACATGTTATACTTATTAATCTATCTATCCATCATCTACCTATCTGTGTATTGTGTATATTTATATCACTGGCATGCATTAACAAGAAAAGTTTTGTTTTGCACCCACACGCACACACCCGTAGGCCCAGGAACCCAGTGAAGAAAAACCTGAGCAAAAGGAGCTACCAACTGAGGGTCACAACATTACACCTGATCAAGAGAAAGAAGTTGAAGGGCCACCTGAGGTTGAAGGTGAGGGGGAGGGAAGAAGAATGCCTGTGGGGGAAAGGGGTGTACTTGCGGCACATGAACTGTGGCATACCGTGACTCTTGGAAAGAAAACAGAAAAGTATCAGAAACATTTTCTAAAAATGTGCTGAAGATGTGAACAGAATAGAGTTTCTAGCTTCTTGAACCCCTTAACTATAATGACTTTTCCCCCTCCAAGGTTTATCTTGTGTGCTCCAAATGACAGTTTTTGCTAAATCAGAGGAAACTATGTGTCATTTTAACTACAAAAATGTCCATTAGTTTGTTAGTTCGATTTGTTCTTCTTAGAACGTGGTTGTTTGGCCTCCTCAGTCATTGCATCAACAGCATGAGTAATTTTTACGAGCGTGGGCAGAGTGCCAGGTCCGCACATCCTATAAAGCTGAGAATGAAGCCTATTTGCGTATGATGGTAGCCCCATTTTATAAATGAGAATGCTGTGGGCGAGCCATGGACTCATTGAGAAGTAGTTCATACTTCATTTTGAGGTTAGTGTTCTTCCTACCACCTATGTTAGTACATCTACGAAATAATGCATGGTTTTTCTTAAAATGCTACATTCTCAAGTCTGTTTGTACGGTCAAGTATCTCAGTACTGGCCCAGGAATGGATGCAGTTCAGTGGAGCAGGAGACCCTGAGAAGGGACTTAGTGAATGATGGCCACTGTTTCCTCTGATTGGTATTTTGATATGGTAAGTTTGGTAAAAGCTGGGAAATTCAGAATACTGGCTCATAAGTAATTAGAAAGTATGTTATTTTTTAGTTTTCACTTACAGTTGACATAGAATAACATTTGATATTAGTTATCAAATGTACAGCACAGTGCTGAGACATAAAAATTTAAAAGTGGTCCCCCTGAATCTTCTACTACCCTCCGGGAGGAGTGTGATTTTTTAAAGTGACCTGAATAGGAGTTGAAATGCTTTTAAGATTAGGAAAATCCAAAGCATTTTACAGTGATTATGAAGCTGAACTTTTTCCCTCTAACTATCTAGTATTTTCATCAATCGCTGGTAGTGAATTATTTACATAATTGAGGCCAGAGATCATTTTGGCAGTTTGCCGGTGAGAGGTTTCCCCCATATGAATAACAACACAGTCTGTTCATTTCTTTCCATCCTCCTTCCTTTATTCTCACTGAAAGACAGACATTTTGCTATTTATCACTACTAATTTGCATCATTCTTGCCACTTTATTCTGAATGGGACTCGCCTATGGAAAGTTGCATGTAGGGCCTTTACACCTAAACGGAAATAGTTATTTGCACATAATAATTTTCGGGTTACTGCAGTAAGGGATCGTTGTCACCCTTGTCAGCTTTGTTATAGGCTGACAGATGCCCTCTGTAAATCCTTCAGTAAATTACATTTTATTTGTAATTACAAGACGATCCATGGTGGAGACCTCAGGTTTCTTAGATAGAGCTGATGCTCTATTCTTTACACTATGGTTATGTAGCGTCAATGTAGGTGTGTGTTTTATCTTCACATCGTCATTTAAGATACGTTTTCACGCTACAGAAAAACGAAGATATGAAGTTTATCCTTCAGTTACACTTTTTATCACACTAGACTACAGGCTTTTATACTGTAAAACTGACGGAATGAAGTTTATCTTTTCTTTATTTATATTCCCTGTCTGTGGCTCAAAGTGATCAATTTTTAAATTTATTTTGCTAAAAGCAACATTTTAGTAGTCATATCATATTTGTATTCAATTATTTCTGTCAAAAACATTACCTGTCCCCATCCTCAAGAAAATGATATGACATGATTCCACCTAACACACCTCACTGTAATCTTCGGTCCTAGCCAGTTGAAACCCAAACACTGCAGTGAGTCCAGGGAATAAAGAAAATGGCATTGTTTTTTTCCCCAGATTTATAGAAGTATAATAGACAATTAGTTGCTCTATTTACATTGTACAATTCAATAAGTTTTTATTTCAGTTACAGTTGGCATACAATAATTAGTGATTAGAGATCTATGTAACTCATAAAGTGATCACCCACTAAATCTAGTACCCCTCTTCCTCCTTACATATTTATTACAACATTGTTAACTATTTTCCTTATGCTACATTTTATATCTCCATGTCTTTTGTAACTATCTATTTGTACTTCTTAATCCCTTTGCTCTTATTCGCCATCCCCCCAAACCCCCTCCCATCTAGTAGCCCTCAATATGTTCTCTGTATCTATGAGTTTATTTCCACTTTTGTTGTTGTTGTTCTTTATTTTGTTCTTTAGATTCCACGTGAACGTGAAATCTTGTGGTATTTCTCTTTTTCTATCTGGCTTATTTCGTTCAGTGCAATACCCTCTAGGTCTATCAAGGCAATACCATATTCCATCCCCTTCCTTTTAGGTTGTGTCTGTCTGTTCATCTGAAGTGAGTGTCTTGTAGGCAGCACATGTAGGGCTCTGGTTTGTGATCACCATTGTTTTTTAAGGGCCTGACACAGAAGAGGCTCTCCAGGACCTAGCTCAGCTAAAGATTGAGGATGAGGGCAGACGTGGACCGGATGTCAAGGAGGCCGTCTTATCGAAAGCAGAATCCATTTATGTGGCAGAAGCTGGTATGTCACCCATAAGAATACAAATCATGGGATTTCTGTTTTCCACGAGTCTATCCTGAATGACAGAGAGAGAACATACTGTGTCTTTAACAGAACACATATTTAAAGATTTTGTAGTGGTAGTTCGGAACGTGAATGTCTGACTGGCTGGATGACTTGTAGTCTATGTGTTGAAGAATCAGGTTGGGTTAAAGCCTCATTGAATTATGAAGTATGCAAACGCGTCCTTACTTTTGAGTATATGTACTTTAGCCAAGAGTAAATAATTTTCTAATTTTAAATAATTCCTGCTTTAAACAATACAGAAAGCTCTTGAAATAATTATTGATGTGTATGACTATGCTGAGGCACTGAAGTAGGTGTTTGTACAAAGTTTAATATTCTTTAAGCGATCCCCTGAGAGAACCCCTTAACTTCTAAACTTAGTTTTACTCTTATAAATAGTCAAATCAAATCAAAGATATTGAAGAATATTTCAGTGCTGGTTTTTCCATTTCTGGTTCTCTTGGATAGAATACAGAGTGTACAGAGATATTCTGTATTCAATGATTTTTTTTCATAAAATATTATCTTCCATCAGATTTTACCAACTGAATTCAGATCTTCATTGCTACTAAAGTAATGAGTCAACACTCCACTTGATGTTTCTTTTTATACATGGAGACCTGGATATCTGTTCCTAACTTTTGTCCAAATCTGACTTCTGGCTTTAGAAAACAATTACGTTTTGGTCTTTTCCCCATTGAAACCTGAACTGAGTGTCCGGGAATAGTGTAGTTTCTCATTTCGATGTCTGATCAAGTAGAGAGAGTGTGCATACGGTCACCGGTGCTCAGGCGGCTATGAATAAGCATGCTCCCTGTCACACCTGGCAGTCTTAGTGAGTTACTCTTCCTAATACACACGTGGACACTATGGCAGAATTACCTCCGACCATATCAAATGTGGCACAGTATCCATTTCGGACTTGGAACATCAACTGATAAGTTTTTGAAGTTCAAAGACTGTAACCTTACTAATTCCTGAGTAACCTACTTATGTTGGTTTGCCACTCACATTGATAACTTCTTTTTTAAGGGCCTGACCCAGAAGCTGATCTCCAGGTACTGGCTCTGCCAAAGGCTGAGGGTGTGAGCAGAAAGGGTCCTGATGTCCAGGGTGAGATTTTGTCAATTCTAAAGCCCATCAAAGTGGCGGAACCAGGTATATCATCCAAAAAGAGTGCAATGTGTGTGTTTTCCGTCTTTCACCATTACACCATTAATAATGTAGAGGTAGCATTACTGTTACTTTAATAACCGAGTTCACATATAAAGATTCTTTGAAAGGTAGTTCAAAACTCAAAGAACGAATGTCTAACATAATAGTTCATCAGAGATAGAAACAAATTACGTCAAAGCCTTATTGAATTATAAAGTAGGAGAACATTTTTTTACATTTAAGTATTTCTACTTGTACCAGCAGCTAATAATTTTCTGCCTTTTTTTAACCATTCTTGCTTTCAAGAATACAGAAAATATTTGAAATGATAATCAGTTTGTATGAAATAAGCTGAGGCACTGATGTAGGATCAAGAGCCAGCTTTAACACAATTTGTGTGATTCTGGGAGAACCCCTTACGTTCTAAAGCGATGTTTACTCTTAAATGAATAGTGTATCAATCAGATATATAAAAATCATTTTCTAGGCTCATTTTTGAGTTTTCGTGGTCAGTTGTCTGTAATACGTAGAATACAAAGATATTTCGTTTTCTAGGACTTATTTCTTATAACATACCACCTCGAGTCAAATTTTAAGGTTGCATTTCAACTTAAGAAAAATGAGTAAACTCTCCACTGGAGTTTCCTTTACTTGTATAGGGACCTGGATACTTGTTCTTAGATCCTGCCAAATTCTGATTCTTCTGGCTCTGAGAAAATAACTGCATTTCAAATCTTTTTCCAAATAAAGGTGCAAATTCTTGAATTGTAAAATGGCAAGGATTGTCTGGTTCCCAGTTTCTAGGACTGATCAAGTTGAGAGAATGCAGGCCATCTCTGATGTCATAGTGGGTTTGAACTAGATACCCCAGCTAAGCACACTCACGGTCCCCAGTGTCAGTCTTAATGCATTAGTGTCCCTAATGAAAATGTGGACACTATGAGGTTATCACCTCTAACCATATCAAAAGTGGCATAGTATAAGTTTCTGCCTTTAAAAATCAATGGATAACATTTGAAGTTGAAAGGCTACACCATGAGTAATTTCTGAGTAATCAACTTCAGGATGTTTTCTGTCCCAATTGATAACGTTTGTAATCAGGGCCTGATGCCGAACCTGATCTCCAGGACCTGGCTCAGCTGAACATTGGGGATGAGGGCAGACACGGACCAGATGTCAAGGAGGCTGTCTTATCGAAAGCAGAATCCATTTATATGGCAGAAGCTGGTATGTCACCCATAAGAATACAAATCATGGGGTTTCTGTTTTCCACAAGTCTATCCGGAACGACATAGGGAGAACATATTGTAACTTTAATAGAACACACGTTTAGAGATTTTGGAGTGGTAGTTGGTAGCGTAAGTGTCTGACTGGCTGGCTGACTTGTAGTCCGTGCTTTGGAGAATCAGGTTGGGTTAAAGCCTCATTGAATTATAAAGTAGGCAAACGTTTCCTTACTTTTGAGTATATGTATTTTAACCAAGAGCAAATAATTTTCAAATTTTAAATAATTCCTGCCTTAAACAATACAGAAACCTCTTGAAATAATTATTGGTGTGTGTGACTATGCTGAGGCACTGAAGTAGGTGTTAGTACAAGCTTTAATATTCTTTAAGTGATCCCCTGGGAGAACCCCTTAACTTCTAAACTTAGCTTTACTCTTATAAATAGTGAAATCAAATCAGAGATATTAAAGAATATTTCAGTGCTGGTTTTTCCATTTCTGGTTCTCTTGGATAGAATACAGAGCGTACAGAGATTTTCTGTATTTCATGACTTTTTTTTCATCATGGAAGTTTTTATTCTGTCAAAATTTTACCACCTGAATGGAGATTTTCACTGCTACTAAGGGAATGAATCAGCACTCCACTTGGTGTTTCTTTTCTGTATACGGAACGGGATATTTGATCTTAGCTTTTGTCAAAATCTGGCTCCTTGAGACTTTAGAAAATAATTACATTTAGGTCTTTTCCTCATTGAAACCTGAACTGAGTGAATCATGAAATGGCCCCAAATAGTCTAGTTTCTCTTTTCTCTGTCTGATCAAGTAGAGAGAGTGTTCATGCAGTCACCGATGGTCAAGGCGGCTTTGAGTAACATACCTCCGCTAAGCATGCTCCCTGTCACCCCTGGCAGTCTGAGTGAAATGCTGTTCCTAAAACACACGTGGACACTATGGCAGAATCGCCTCCGGCAACATCAAATGCGGCGTAGTATCCGTTTCCGACTGGAAACATCAATTGATAAGATTCGAAGGTTAAAGACTATAACCTTACTAATTCCTGAGCATCCCACTTAAGTAGGTTTGCCACTCAAATTGATAACTTTTTTTAAGGGCCTGACCTGGAAGCTGATCTCTAGGACCTGACACTGGCCGAAGACTGAGGGTGAGGGCAGAGAGGGTCTTGATGTCAAGGGGAAGATTTTTCCCAAACTAGAATCTATTCACATGCTAGAAGCGGGTATGTTTCGCAGTAAGAATGCAATGTATGTGTTTTCGAAATTGCTGACCATTCATTACAAGAGCTTCTGAATTTCAAAGCAACACTTTATGCTTAGGGGAGAAATGACAGTCTTCTAAGCCTGTGTATACTCTACATAGCTGGACCCATTCTTTAGACTACTTACATTTAGAGAGCTTTCCAACTTCTTCCAGGAGCCTACTAAACGTGGCTAAAATGTATTCATAGGAATATGATAGGCTTTTAAAGCATATTTTATAGCAGAGGTAATAAATTGCATGAGCATCGGATATCGAAGTTAAGAAAAAAGAACAGAATAAACTAAGAGGATATGATACGAGGTAAGTAATAACAGTACAGACTGTGAGGATATAGAGACACAATTCAACTAAGAAATCTGAGTAATGGCCCTTCCGAAAAGTATTTGCAAATAACTTAGGTATTGGACCCAAGGACACTGAAACAATTTTTTTGGGAGGGTATCCATTAGTTAAATATGTTGGAGGACGTAGAAGAAGAACAAGTACATGCAATAGGGAATTTGAATAAGATGCTAACCTCATATGTAAATGATTGAACATGAATACATTCTTGAATTTGAAACTAGTACTTTCAAAGTATGGATGAAATGGTTGCTAGCCTCGGAAAGCATATCTTATTTAACACATCCCAGTAGCATCAGAATATCTAAACATCACAGGTAAAATGGAAGAACTTCAGAAAATTGTCAGAGTTCTCTCTAAAGCTCTTATGTTAGTTAACGTCATGGTAGTGTGTACTTGCAAGTTGATGAGAATAGATCTTAAGCATTCTCGCCACAAAATATAAATGTTAACTTGGTGCCGATGGAACTGTTAATTCCTCATCTTTGTCTTCCCAGTCATTCCTCAGTATACAGACGTGAAATCACCATGTTTTATGTTTTAAATACAGACAATTATATTGATTAATTATTGCTCAATAAAGAGTTTCAAAAGCACTTACTTTAGGAAACAGATGTTTGAATTTTCTGGGTCTCGTTCTCTTCCCTCACTCTCTCTTCCCTGCTTCCACCCTCTCTTCATTCATTTCTTCTTTTTTTTGTTCCATGCTGTAAGGCATGTCATATATGTGCTTCACATCTCGATGTCAAAAACGATGGTGAAGACTTAAAACTCGTGTACCCTATAATTTATTGTACAAACTGAAACACTTTCGAGTATGTGAAAGGCATTAATCTTAACTGCACTGGGAACACAGGTGAAGATGGGGACACATGGATGCCCTACTTTGACGATCGCATAAATACTACACGAGCCCAGAGGAACGTTTTTGCATTTCTGCACCATAGAGAAAACACATGTAGCACTGGCTTTTCTATTTACTTCACATAAGCAGTATCGAATGCCACTTTTCTGACTTAGCTATCTTCTATTCCGAAGATTATTTCAAGTCAAAGCATTTAAATGACTATTTCTTGCCATTCCGTTTGTTTTTTAGGTGTTTGGAGTGTTGCTTTGGCCACTTAGTAAAAGCGTTCACAACTTCTGCTTCAATTTGTAGCTTCCACTTAGCAGGTTCACTTCATCTCATGAGTTGTGAAAGGGGAATAGTCTCTTCGTTGTCTTGTACCAACAGAAAGAGGGGTGTGTTTAAAAAAATACTAGTAAAATACATCCCTGGAAGTCTGTCTTCTAAAACCAAAACTGTCGTGTTTTTTTTCTTTTCCTTTAATGGATTCAAAATCAAATTCTGCTGTGTACTTACTACCTCTTATGTTGATATTGCAGGGGAAGGGCAACCACAGGACTAAAGGAAGAGGAGTTGAAACCGTGCAAACTCTTGTGTGGTATATTTGACTGTTAGCATTCTCTCAATAAAGTTTTACGGCTTTCTTCAAAGTGTCTTTCCAATCCTTGTTGAATTTATGCCCAAGTGATTGATCCCATTGAAAAATATCTCATTTTTTGACATTTTCTCCTCTGGTCGAGCTCGTATATCCAGATGTGTTTGTGCATTGATATTCTCTCCGGCAATCTTGCTAAAATACGCTTGTTAATTCCAATATGTGATTGATGTTTAGATCCTTTTTTTGGTTTTCAACATGCACAATCCTATCACTTTTTACTACTAGCAGTTTTGTTTTGTTTTTGCAGTCTTAAATATTATGCCCTTTTTCCTTTTCCCTGTTTTCAACATTGGTTAGAGCCGCCCGGTGCAGCGTTAAGAGAACTGGTAAGAGGGACCATCCTTGTCTTTCTTCTGATAGGAAATTGAAAATTGTTAACGTTTCCCCATGTTTACTGAGAAGTAATGGGAAATCCCTTCCGAATCCTAGTTTGTGAAGAATATATGTTTTGAATGTATGTTTACTTCAAATGCCTGTGCATTTATTCAGATGATCACAGGGTGTTGTTCCTCCATTAATCTGTGAAAGCGATGAATGACATAGTTCAGTTTGTACATTTAAACAAACCTCAACTTCTTGGCCAGGGGTCAGAGGGGAAAATTGGTCACGATATATTATCCTTCTGAATAATCGACATCCTAACAATTTGTTTAGGTTGCTTGTGTATGATCTCACGAGGGACAATAGCATGTAATTTATTTCACGTACCCTCTTTCTTGGACATTGGTTCCTAGGTTACACTAGATTCATACAATGAACTGGTATGTTAAAACCTCTTCTTCTAATCTTGGAATGGAAGTCTTTGCAAGGCTGGGAGGAATGTAGACTAAGCTTTCTCGAATTCAGCTCTTTCTGGATTGCATCCCTCTTTTTGATATTGGACCCTCCTTACAGGACAGTGACAGAAGGGGAAGCTCCAGGACCCACCCGCTTAAGCATTTGTGAGCTGCCCATCTCCACTGCAAGATACCCGCCCTGATGCTGCCACTCTGAAATCAACCTGCTCCCATTTCCAATGCCGTTGTTCATCTCCTACTAAGACAGAGCAAGTTAAAAGCCATGGCTATGTTAACTTGCTTGGGTAATTCCAGTCTGCGCTACGTGGTCGTGTGTGGGGTGACGAAACCCTGAGCAGTGTACTTATGATAATAGCTCCCTTTCTTGAGTTCTTTAATAATAGGAAGAAGAATAACTCACATCATAGGGTGTATACTGTCAATCTGTGGGCCACTTCCCTGAGTTAGGTTGCATACCTGTATGAATTCATGTAATTGTCAATTACAATGAGAACCAGAGTGTACACACAATTAAATCGTATGAGCCCCAGCCTTTGACAGAAGTAGATATGACACAGCCCTGGTGCCCCGGACACCAATCCAGGCCTTGGGAGACACCCTTTCTAAGGCTTTCCCTGGAATGCTTTGGTCCCACTTCGGCTATGCCCATTGCCTAAGTTTGGAATAAACTCAGGGCTCAGGAAGGGACAATGGATCGCTTGTTGGATGAGGAAGCATAGGAGTCCAGTCCCACTGGGCATTCAACCCACTGGAACACAACTGTGACTCTTGCAGGGTCCACGGATGCATCACCAGAGCCAGGTCCCTATGCACACACCAGCAGGTGCTATGGTTGGTGGGTGGGGCTGGTCACTGAGCACTGGGGGACTATGGATCCCAGTCTCCACAGTGTGGTCTGCTGTCCCGTCACAGGGCTGAGGACACTTACCAGTCAGTGGCGGGCTCAGTGCCATCACCAGCCAGGAGCCACCTGGTGCTCGGTACACGAGGCGCTGAGTTTTACGGAATCCTTGTTCTGATAGGCAGCGTCCTAGATATTTTTACATGCCATCTCACTTAATACTTACTGTGCTCCTGAAAGAAGACCCTGTCATCGATGAGGACCCCCAGCCCCAGCGAAGGCAGGTAACTGGCTCAGATGGTCCAGCTAGGGCAGGTTACAACCCGGACAGATGACAAAGCCCATGAGAAAGGCAGCTGAGGCACTCCTCCTGTTTGAGCTCCTCTGTCACTCAAGGGGTCCCTTCCCTGTGCTCACAGACGCAGCTCTGCACTGTGTCTTTCCACCTCCTGACGGTGTTCTGACTCCTGATCCACTTCTCAGAAAACTTCTCCTTCCTCCTAAGGCTGGGGGAACCACCCTGGACTCCACGATTGGGTTTGGAGTTCCACCTGGTTGCTGGAAATTTTCAGTTCTTTCCGAACAGGGACTTTATGACAGAACCCTGCGGTGGGGCAGGACCAAGGTCTGTCCTGCATAATGTTCTGAGCTTTCAGGGAGCAGGGAGGGACCTGAGGGGATCTTCTGAGGCCAGGCTGTGGACTGGGAGAGAGGAAGCCAAAGGGAGAAATAGGGTGTAACTGCGGTGTGGTGAATAGGGCTGGGGGAGGGGGTCTAATGGGCCCCTGGGGAGCAAGGGGTGGCCTGGTGCCCGGAGAGGGTAGTGGGTATATTTGGGGAGAGACAGGTGTGGCAGCTTCCAGCAGGAGAGGGAGTTTGCATAAAGGACGGGGATGTTCAGAGGGTTTTAATGGGCATTGCCATAGGCACTGTGATGTGAGAGCTCCTTCGTCTCTTCAGAATCCAGGACCAGACAGTGTGTGCTGAGAGATGGCAGAGATGACAGGTTCCAGGGCCCGACTCCTATGGATCTGGGGTTTATTCTAAATGCTTGTGGGACAGGATGCAAAACTTGACATCAGCAGAGTCGAGTTGTTCATAAAATGGCCATTCCCAGGACCCCGACATGAGAGGTCACTCTAAGGAACCCTCAAATTCAGAGGCCCCCCATCTTTGGAGTGAACCTGACTTCTTCCCATGGCAATGGCATTTACTGCAGACTGTGAAGACTGCAATACCCCAGGCCTTTCCCACACAGGGTGGACTCAACAGAAACTCTCTGTCACTGCCCACACAGAAGCCGAGAGCTGAAGATTTGTAGCCGTGTGTCGCAGGGTGCAGCATGTAGGCTCTGTGGGGAGCTGTGTGAGGCTCCTGAGTGAAGGGATGCTGTGACCTGTAAGTAGGAATTCTCTGAGCTGGTTGGGGTTCTTGTCCTCAGCCGTGATTGGTGTTTGCGGTTGATGTCTACGGGGAAGGTCTCCGAAATGTTTGTGGGTCTCTGTCCCAGGGCATGCAGTCTTTCAACTATATGGAGGAGGCCTTTTTGTCCAGAGGATTGGTTCTCTGACCTGTTCATGTATTCCAGGTTGCTCCTGAGAGGAAGGTAGTTTGGACTTTCTTCGCTCGGTGCTCTCAGTAGGTGTGCGGTTTCACCTCTCCTGGGACTTCTCCCATCAGTGCCCTGGTGCTTCAGAGATGAAATCTTAGGATCTGCATCCTCAGGGAGGACAAGTCCTAAGTCCTGCGCAGCTAGAAGTAGAGCCCATGCTAAGAATACTGATAAGAACAGTATCTGATGACATCAACACCAACCTTGCTTGGGCCACCGTGACAATCTTATGTCCACATATTAACTCAGGAGATCTTCCTGAATCCCTAAGTGGATGTCACAATTTGCAGATGAGACTCATGGGGCTCGGTGAGGATGGAAGACCTTAGCTCCTGAACAGGAAGGAACCGGAAACAACTTCGGCCCCTTGGAGGGGGCAGGGGAAGGCTCAGCACAGCCCAAGCCATGTAGGGGGTGACAAGGAAGGGGGAGGGGCGAGGCTTGCCCAAGGCCCCCAGGACCCTGCAACTGACTCACTGCCAAGATGTCTGTATGTCTGTCTGTCTGTCTGTTGCTCAATGGTATGCTTGGGACTTGATGTACAGAATGTAATCCTTACATTGCCCGTGGAGGTGGTGGTGGACGATCGAGAAGTGAGCCTCCATGCAGGTGGGGAAATACCTCAGATTCATGAGTTTGCACAAGGCGCCACTGCAAGTGTAGAGATGTCTGCCTCCTGTTCCCCCTTTAAAGCATTGTTTTGGCACTGAGAGAAGCAGGAGGGCAGTCAAGGGCCTGAGGAGGTGCGGGGGACCCTGTGTACAGCACAATCTTGCTTTTAATGGGAATGTCCTTGTCGAAATGGGCAGAGGGTCCTGATGTGTGTCAAGACAGTGTATCTGAGGCCCAGACCTCAGGCAGCCGAGACATCTCCTAGACGCACTCCCCAGGGAGGTGTGTCCTGTCCCCTGAAGCATCAAGCACATCACCCAGAAGCAGGGCCGGGGTCCCAGTGGTGGGACCTAATTGAGTTGGGACACTGTCCTGCCAGTTACTCAGTCTCGCTCACACACCGGTCTCGGTATGACCTCACTCGTGCTGTGAGGGCCCTTGCTTCACCTCTCCTGAGGGTATCATCCTTTTATGTGTATCTGTGTGGGAAGCAGTTGTGGGAGTTCTCCCTGAGTGCACAGGATTGTCCAGGGAAGCCATGTTCTGTTAGAATGGATCTGGGGAAGGGGTTCTTCTTTGGGGCAAATCAGGAGCAACTCCCCGTACATTGGGCGACCCGGGCCTCTGGCCTCCTAAAGAGGCATGGGCCTTCTCTGCTAAAAACCCTCCGATGGCTCACTCAGAGTAAGTCAAAGGCCCCGACCCTACCCCTAATGGCCCAGAAGGCCCTACGTGTCCTGGTCCCCTCTTCTTCTCTGACCTCATATCCTACCTCTCCCGCGATCATGCTTTGCCAGCCACGCTGCTCGCCACACTGCTCCTCATATGTGCTAGCCTGAGTTCCACTCTGGCACTTTTCCATTGGCTCTTACCTCTCTGTCTGGGATGATTTTCTCCCAGATGATCATCTCTTTTAGGTTTCGGCTCAAATATCACCATCTTAAACTTTCCTCTACCGCTGTTTCTAGAAAAGCTCCTCACATTATTTCATTATTCCAATTTAATTTTAATTACAGCAATTTCTAACAACGGACAAATTACTTACATTTTTGCACCGTATGATCCTAATAGAGTGTAAGCTCCATGAGGACAATTTTTTTTCCCTTTCCCCACAGTCATATTCACAACATGCTATGTAGTGGCTGACAAATCCTCTGGCGAGACCAAACACGATAATGGAATAACATGGAACAAGCACGGCTAAGACAGTAACTTGAAATGGAGTCGGAGGCTATTGGGGAAGTGGGGCTTATGCATATCAGGTGCCTCAGTTCGCAGAGCTGCTATTGAGTTGTTACCCCGATGCTAAACGCAGCTCAAGGCTGGGTCATGGATGATAGGGAACAACTGCTCTATGTACACATATGAACTCTGCCACCTTCCTGTCATTTTTGCCTTCCTCGTTTCTATGTTGGAACTAACCGACCCCTGCTAACCTAGCCAGCAATCCTTCATTTGTGTGAAAGAATTACACTTTGTGCTTATTGTGTTTATAGCCTGCCTCTCATTGTTCTCTCTGGAGTACAGTGGGGGTTGCTACCGGGATCTGCAGTCTCCCGGGTGGCAATTCTCTTTCTTAAAATAAAATGCTTCCTGTTCTTTATGAAGCCTGAAACTCTTCTCTGGGAAACAAATGAATGAAAGAATAAATAAATAAATAAATAAATAAATGCAAAGTTGTGGCGAGAGGCATAGCTTGACAGGCCGAGAATTCCCCTAAGAAACATGTTCAGGGGTGACAGGATTGTGACAAAGCCGGTGGTCTTCATCTCACCTATCAGTGTCCCAGGGGCCCCTGGGAGATGACCCCTTACCTAAGATAGCCAAAGATCCTGCCATCTCTCTCACCTACTACTGATGGTCAAGGACTGAGACCTGCCCCACACCAGTCCTTCTGACCCCAGTAGGGAGCTCTAGCCCACCTGCCCCTTGGGGGAGTGAGGCTGGTTATTCCCACTAGACCTTTTCTGCATTACCCAGGGAGACACAAGCCAGCACAATGCTCAGCCCATAGGAAACGCTTGCAATACTCCCTGTTAACATAGTGGCCACAGCAGGGAGGTAAATTTCAGAATTTCAAGAATCCAAGACTGCAGCGAACTTGCGATTTTTATTTTCATGCTGACTTTGCCCTCCCACCCTTGGCAGACCAGCCCAGAAAGGTCCACGGGTATCTCTAAGGACAAGCTGTTCGGGATTCGCACCACCAAGGGGCGCGAGAAAGGCGTAAGCTCCATCCTGGGCCTTGCCACTGAGGCGATCAGAAGTAGGACCGTACGCTCAGGGAAGTACCACCCTACGCTCAAGGAAGTACCACTTGAGGAGGGGGGGAATCCATTTGAAAACAATCCACTGCGTTTTTGACCGACACTGAGGGTACACATACACCTCCGCCGGGTCCATCCGTACTCGGAGCTCTCAATTCTCCTGTCGCATTGGAGCCCGAGTGGACACCGAGTCTGAGGCTGCGGCCCTGATGTTCACTTATATAGAGATGTGAACATCACCCCACCCCTCCGTATCTACATGGTCTCACCCAGCTGGGACGGCCGCGGCGTTCGCGTTTGCTTCCGGGAGGTGAGGGGCGGGGTCATGGAACGTGCTGGGCAGTGGCTACCGCGAGACTGAGCGAATAAGCCCTTTCTGGGCGCAGAGTGCCTCCGACTGGATCCCTCGTGGTTGCCTCGCTCTTCGCCGGCCGAGGCCCATTGGCCATCTGTGTGGGACGGCGTGACGATTGCGAGCTGGACTGAGGGTGAGGCGTGTGTGCGTGCGTGCGTGTGCGTGCGTGCACGTGTTTTCAGAGCGTAAAATTTTTCTACGGGTTGGATTAGGCGCCGACTGACTATACGGGCGGGGCTGAGGATGTCGCCCCGGTGGGTGGCGAGTTTCGGCGCAGTCGCTGGCTGGTAGCCGGAGTCCGACGCTGGGTGCGCGGGTGACGGCACTGCCTTCATGTGCGCTCCTTTAGTCCCGTTCAGCCCGAACTCAGTCACCAGCCTAGCGAGGCGCAGTGGGCACGGCACCGTCAATCCGACAGATGCATGCAGTTAAGGTGCAGGGAGGGGTGTGAGCTGGTTTAGTGTCCCTGCCTAATAAGTAACGTGTCGGGCCACTTGAGGATATGTATCGCTAGGTGTGGCATCACAGCTGCTGTTTGGGTACTTTGATGTCTCTGAGCCTTTGGGGGACTTAGGAGTGAGTGGGATATTTTATCTGAGTGGATTTTGTGCGCCTGGTCTAAGGTCTCTTAGGGTTTGTGTGCCTGTGTACCTGACTGTGCCTTTTCTGAGCTTGGGCATTGTGTTCCTGTGTGTGAGATCTCCGTGTCCAGGTCCGCACCCCAGGCTATGAAGTCCGAGCAGTTGGGGATTCTGGGTCTCAGGTTGTCTCTGAGCTGCTTGGGCGTGAGGGGTGGGCGAGGCTGTATCTTAAGCTAGAAAGTATCCGAGCTTGGTTGGGCTTCTGTATCCAGGGTGTCTGTTCTCTGATTTGTATGGAGACTTTATCTTAAGGTAATGCGGGGTTTCTGAGTTATTTGAACTTCTGTCTTTCTGTTTGGGTTTCTTGGTACTCTGTTGGGAGGTGTCTGCAAGCTTCGGGGGTCTGTCTCTAGGATGTGAGGTATCAGCAGTCTTCATTTATCTCCCGAGAGAGGACTTTGATCCACTCACTGGTGTGAGGGAGGTTGACTCTGTGCAGGATCTCTGCTCTGTTTGGGTTTCTGTGACTCAGGTTGTGAGCTCTCTCTGCAGAGATTTTTGGAACCTGTTTTAAGTTGTGTTCAGTGAACTGTTTTTGGTGTCCCTGGGTATCTGATTCGTTTGGGGTCTGTGTCTCTGGCAAAATCTCTTACCGTTTTGGTTGTGAGGTCTCTGTCCAGGAACTGAAGGTTTTGGATCTGGGCAGATAAGATTCTTAAATGTGGAGCTCCAGGTCCTGGTTGTGTGTCCTTGGGCAAGTCGGTTGTGTCCTGGAACCTTGATGTGAATCAGAATGAATAAAATGATGCCAGTGCCCATATTGGAGGGTACCATATATCTTATCAATGTGTGTAAAGAGTGTGGGTCCCAGTCCTTCTTCCACAAGAAATTTCTGAGCACCTGCTGTATCCCTGAGCACTGTTCTAGGAGTTGGGCAGTACAACAGAGAACAGCGCTGGCAGAGTCTCTGATTCCATGGAGCTGGTCAGGAAACATAGAACTTATCTGTGAGTGGCAAGTGCTATGGAGAAAGAAAAGGGCAGGCCAGGGGAAGGAGTATGAGGGGAGGATGTTGTTAATATGTTCAGGGTAACGAAGGGAGGTGTTCCTGAAAAGGTGACAGGTGAGCAGAGACCTGGAGGAAATGAGGGAGCAGGTGGTAGATTACCTGAGGGAAGAGCGTGCCACGCAGAAGGAACGACAAGTGCAAGAGTGCTGAGGGGGAAATCCATCCACTTGGTGTGTTTGGATATCAAGGAGCCCTGGGATGCTGGTAAAGCCCTCATCACTGGGTTTGGCACATAGCGCTCATGAAGGGTGTCTGGTGTTGCCATCTCTATTTCTGCTCCCACTTGTGAGGGAGGGGAGGTCATCCTCATTTTCCAGACGAAGGACCTGAGGTTCCGCGAAGTGGCCTGAGCCTGCTCTCCCGCTCACACCTGACATTGGTAAAAGCGGGTGCAATCTTGGACTCCGTCATGAGAAACAGAGAGCTCCAGGGTGAGAGCTGCAGGGAGGACACCATCCGCGCCGAAGGTCAGCTACCCAGCCGATATAAATGATTACATGGCAGTCATGCCCATGATAACTTTCCTTTTTTTCATTTTTTAATTTTTTTATGGTGACATTGGTTAACGATTTCTAATAAGTTTCGGCTGTACACTTTAACAGTATGGTGTATGTGTGTATATATGTATATATGTATATATGTATATATGTGTATAAGTGTATGTGTGTATATGTGTGTATGTATATATATACATTGACTGTGTGTTCACCACCCATAGTTCGATTTCTTTCTATCACCACATATTTGACGCCCTTTACCCCGTCTACCTCTCTCCCCTTACACTCTGGTAACCATTAGTCTATAATCCATGTCCATGAGTCTCTTTTTGTCCTGTTCATTTGTTGCTTTTAGGTTTATATCCCACATATAAATGATATGTGATTTTCAACTTTTTCTGTCTGCCTTATTTTGCTTAGCATGTTTATCTCGAGGTCCACCTGTGTTGTTGCAAATGGCAGTATTTCATCTCTTCTTATGACTGAGTAATATTCCATTGTATATTTGTACCACAGATTCTTTAGCCAGTCATCTTTCATAGGACATTTTACTGCTTCCATGCCCTGCACACCATTTATAATGCTGCTGTGAACATCGGTGTGCAAATATCTTTTCGGTTATGGGTTTTCAAGTCTTTTTGGGTAAATACCCAGTAGAGAGGGATAGCTGGATCATATAGTAGATCAACTCTTAGTTTTTTAAGGAACCTCCATACTGTTTTCCATAGTGGCTGTACCAATTTGCAGTCCCACCAGCAGTGTACGAGGGTTCCTTTTCATGATAACATTTCTACTCTCGATGGAGGGCAGGACATTAGGAATGAGAGAGCAATTGGGGCCGAGGAGTGAGGCAGGAGTTGGGAAGCTGGAGAACGGTGAGAAAAAACACACAGGCTTCATAATGTTGCCTGGATTTGTCCCGATTCACCTTAATTAAGTGATTGTAGTAGAAATATTCACCTCTTCTTCTTCCTGGCCTGTGTTTCCCTTTCTCTTTTGTGCCAGAGCAGTTCTGTCCTAAAGCTATGGTATCAGGTGCGGCAGAGCAAGGCAAGCTTATGCTTGTAGGGGCATCCCAGCTTGGGGAGTCGCTGTGAGGAGGGCATCCTTACATAGGGACAGGTTGCAGTGGGTGACAGGGCTCAAGGCGGTAAGGAGGATGTCCCCGGGTCGGGGGGAGGGCTAACAGGCTCGGGGATTCAATGCTGGGTGGGTTGTGGTGTTCAAGGGCGGGGGGATGCTTCAGCACAGCACAGGAGGAGGGCCTCTGTGTGTGAAAGGAATGGCTCGCATACATTGGGACTCATCAGCTCAGTAATGCATAAGGATAATGGGAACCAGGACTGTCACTTTGAGAAAGGGGAGTTTCAAATGCGGAAACAAGGGAAACTGTTACAAACTCTGTGCTGTTATATTGGAACTGGAGGCCTCCATGTGAACTCATGGTTTTCAATCTACATACATATGTGTATCTGGAAAGGTTGATAGATGTAGATGTACATGTTTACATGTGTGTGTGTGTTGGAGTGCGTACATATGATATTTGAGCAGTTTTGGTTACAACAACATTCCAGTAGCAATAAGCACACCTAGGCCCCGGATCCTGCCTTCTCTAAATACCACTCTCTACTAAATGATTCGTTCCAGGGCTGCGGGAGGGCAAGGATACAAGAATCTGGTCAGTTTGTGGTGTGAATAATAAGGGTCAGTTCAAAAATTATGGGGAGATGTCAGAAGGACACAGAAGATAGCTTGAAGGGGCTCCCACTTGACGGTTTCATTTTATTGTTTTCAGTTTTGAGATTTTCCTGACATGTAACATAGTTACGTTTAAGGTGTATAGCCCGATGATTTGATCCACGTATGTACTGTGAAGTGATTACCACAATAATGTTAGGGAACATCTCCATCCCCTCACGTAATTACCATGTTGCGTGTGTGAGGATAACTTCTAAGACCTACTCTCTTAACAACTTTCAATATGCAATACAGTGTTGCGCATTATAGTCACCATGCTGTACATTAGATCCCCATAGCTGGAAGTTTGTACGCCTTGGCCAACATTTCCCCCAGCCCTTGGCAACCACCATTGGAATTACTATTTCTCTGACTGGCTTCTTTGGTTTCCACATATGTGAGAACATACGGTTTTTACCTTGCCCTGTCTGACTTATTTCGGTCAGCATAATGCCCTCGAGGTCCAAGCATGGAGTCTCAAAAAGGCGGGATTTCCTTTTTATGCCTGAATAACAGATGTGAGTGTGTGTGCGTGTGTATGTGCATTAATGCATTTTCTCTATCCATCCATCCTCGATGCACACTTAGGTTGTTTCCATGTCTCGGCTCTAGCAGCATAGCAAATCTTAAAATTGGTGTTACTCCTTTAATTTTATTCTTCTTTCTCAACATTATTTGGCTCTTCTAGTTTCTTTGCCTTTCCACATGAATCTCTAATCAGTTAGACTCTATCTTCAAAATCTCCTGCTGGGGTTTTTGACTGGAATTGTATAAAATTGGTTCTTCCATTTGGGGACTATTGACACCTTAATCTAATGGAATTTATCAGCCCGTGAACACAGTATGTGTCTCCGTTTCTATAGGTCGTCTTTTATTTCTTTCCCCAGCTTTTTGGAGCTGTCAGCATACAGTTCCTGCATATGTTTTGAGAAGTTTTCTTGGGAATCTATTGTAAAAGGTTTGTGCATGTGGCTTTTTTTTTTTTTTATTTGTTTGTTTTGTAATTGTTCGTTGACGGTACATGGATAGAAATGTGCTCTTTATGTTGCGTTGGAATTGCATGTGGCAACATTACTGAATGCACTTAATAGTCTTAGGAGTTTTAAAGGTAGATTTCATGGGATTTTTCTGTGAAGATAACTGCGTCATCCATGAATCGGAGCCGTTTTAGTTCCTCTTTCTCAATCTGTAAGCCATTTATTTCTTTTTCTTGCCTTATTGGAGTGACTAGGACTTCCAGTACAATGTCTCACGGCAGGGGCGAGAGCTGATATGCTGGGCTCGTTCCTGATCGTAAGCAGAAAGCATTTAGTCTTTCTCCATTAAGTAGGAGGGAAGGCGTGGGCATATTCATAGATGCTCTGTATCAGGTTAAGAAAACTCCCTTCTACTCCTGAATCTTTTTACTGTGAATGGATGTTGCATTTTGTCAAATTCTTTTCTGTGTCAGTTGACCCGATCGTGTGGTTCTATTTCTTTGGTGTGCTGATATGGTGGATTGATTCATCGATTTTTCAGCACTTCACCAGCTTTACATTTCTGTGATAAATCCCACTTGGTCACAGTGTGTGAGTTTTTACGTGTTATTGAATTTGATGTGCTAATATTTTCTTTGTCTGATTTTGTTACCAGGGTATAGGCTTCTGATAAAGGGATTCAGGAAGTGCTGCCTCTCTTCTATTTCCTGAAGAGACTGTGTAGAATTGCTGTTATCTTCATAACAGCTTTATGGGTTTTTTCAGGGAAATCATTGGGACCTGGAGCTTTCTTTTCTGAAAAATTTTCAATGACAAATTTGATGTTTTAGTAGATACACATCCATTCAGATTCTCTATTTGGGGGTTAGCTTTGGTAGTTTGTGTCTTTCGAGCTGTTGTTCCATTTTATCTAAGTGGCC
>JAQQSQ010002068.1:0-11441 GCA_028627145.1 Eidolon dupreanum
CAGTGAGTGACCGGCAGACTCAGTGAATTTTATTCCTTCCTTAAGCCTTCTAAAAGACCTCAGCATTCGCTATTTCCCCCCAAAACCACAAATAGAGAGGGCCATGCTGCTTTTCTCTAGGAGTAGTGAGGGAGTCCCTTTGGACAGAGGAAGCATCAGGGCCCCAGCCAGTGAGGGACACTCAGGAGGCCCCCAACACTCTTATCTGCACTACTGTGACAGTTGTGGTCCAGGGCCACCGTTGGCCGTGACAGGAGCAGCGACCGAGGCTGTGCAGGGGCCGGAGGCAGGATGGCCCACATTGTCTGTCTGCTGCAGCAGTGAAAGTTCGCGTTCACAGTCGTACTTCCCCTTTTCGTGCTCCCTGTTCCTTCTTCCCCCTTCTGTCATCTCTGCCCTCCTGGTCAGGGTCGGCCCCCTGGCTTTGAGCAGGAAGCGGCTCTCTGCAGAGTAAACGCCTTCCTGTGCTAAGCATTTCTCTGATCTGTCCCACCCTGAATCCCGTGTCCTTAGTTGCTCCCCGATTTCCTCTTGCTCACTTCTTAACTTGAGCTTTTCTTTGTCCCTTAAGCTTCTTGATTCTGGGTAGTGCTGGTGGTCGTGGTGGTAATTATTAATTATTAGCAGCTGCTACTAATAGCCACCATTTATTGTCTCGGGACTGCCAGCCCTGTGAAGGTTCTTATCACGTCGTCTGTCCCAAGGCCCATGTGTTTTCTTGACTGGTTTGCTGGTGAGGAGACAGAGGCTTGGAGAAGTTAAGAGACCTGCCCACGTTCACACAAGATCAGGGCCTGAATTGTAATCCACATCCACTTGACCAGAAAGCCAGGGATCAGTGCCAGGTTGGAACCGACTTGGATGGGTGGGTTGCTTGCTTGCTTGCTTCCTTCCTTCCTTCCTTCCTTCCTTCCTTCCTTCCTTCCTTCCTTCCTTCCTTCCTTCCTTTAAAAAAGGAAATAATGCTAGGGAGGAAAGGTATGATTTATGTGCCATTTGTTTACTTATTAACCTCTGGGGACCTACTGGTTAAGAGGATGGGGTCAAAGATAAATACAGCATGATTCTGGCACTGAGGTTCTCGTAGGACAGAGATGTAGACAGACATATAAGAAAGGCATTGCGGGGTTTGGGTGGGTGGAGTAGGGGTTGCGGCGAGGCTGATGGTTTAGAGGGTGAGGAGGAAGGCTTTTTAAAGGAGGTAGCTGAGTTGAGTTTTGACGGATGAATAGGAGTTAGTTATGATAGACACTGCAGGGAGATCATCTAGTGAGAGGTATCCCAGAGAAGCAGCCACGTGATCTGCAGCTGAGGGATGCCTCGAAGGCAGGGACCGTGGCCTTCCTGAATGCCCAGTGCCTTGAACAGCATCCAGCACGTGCTTGGCAACGGCTTACGTGAGCGAATGCCTTAGTTGACATACTGGGGAACAGGGCAGGAGAAATTGTAGAAGAAACGGAAGGGGCTTGAATGTGGGGGCGGGCCTCAGGGGCCACAGCAGAGATCAGCTCCCCGAGGCCATCGGAAGCCCTTGAAGGCCATTACCCAGAGGACAGTGGGCGTTGGGATCTGTCCCGCCTATTAACACAGGCATGTAAGTACACATTTTCCTCCTTTTAAACACATAGGGAAAGATCTTTCGTTTCCCTTATCACGGGAAAAGGAAGTTAAGCTACAGTGAGATATTTCCTACTATCAGATTGGCAGAGGTCAAAAGTTGATAATACAAAGTTGTTTGAGAAGTAGTTGCCTTTTATTCCTTGTGAGGTCGGGTGTCAATTGATGGCATCGTTTTGGAGGGCAGCGTCCTGTCTAAATTTTAAACGTGTGCACCCTTTGGCCAGCAGGTTCACTTTAAAAAAGCGATCGTGCAAATATGCTTGTTTGTGTGCGATGAAGGCACTTCGCAGCTGTTTATTCACTGCTGCATTGTTTGTACGGGCGACCCAATGCCAGCTGGCAGGAGACTGAGTAAATACGGTCAAGTGCATCACACCGTGGAGTATCAAGCAGCCGGCATGGGAAATGAGGACACTGTTCATGTGCAGGGACGATTTTTAAGACCTATTATTAAGAGAAAAAAGCAACTAGAAGAATATACACGATGTTAGCAATGCTACCTTTGCTTGTGGGGTGGCATGGGGGGGTGCTGTAAGTTTAGGGAAGAAGACTTGTTTCTTTATTTTTTCACACTATAGCATTTTGTGTAGTTTGAAAAAAGTTTTAGCACATATATTACTTATTAAAAGTAAATAGGGAGACGTGGATGGGTGGGTGTGGGGGTAGGTGGATAGATGGATGGATGGATGGATTGATGGATGGATGTGTTGCCATGTGGATGGGCAAGTGGATGGGTGGGTGGATAGATGGGTGTGTTTATGAATGGGTGGGTAGATTATCTATGGATACACATATGGATGTATGGATCGATAAGATAACTTTGGCTGTTGTGGGGAGGACTAAGCAGGGCCAAGAGGGGCTGGAAGCAAGTAATGGTCTAGGCAAGAAATAATTGGAGCAAAGATCAGGTTACTGACGTGTCTCTCACACAAACTGACCTGCATTATATCAAGCCCCAGCGCTGTTTATTAGAAGGGCAAATCCTTTGGAATGAGCTTTTTTCTGACAGCTGCTCAAAAACTGTTCTGTATATTGGGGGTCCCCAACCCCTGGGCCACGGACTGTTAGTCGAGGCACACAGCAGGAGGTGAGCGGCAGGCCAGCTGGCCAAGCTCCATTTGTATTTGCAGCCGCCCCCCAGCGCTAGTGCCAGGGCCTCAGCTCCGCCTCAGATCATCAGGCCTTAGATTCTCATAGGCGCACCGGTCCCTGGTGCCAAAAAGGTTGGGGACTGCTGCCAAAAAGGTTGGGGACTGCTGCCGTATATAACCACCACCAACGGTCAAATCCTTTATTTCCACTATCATCTTATGAATTATAAGTGGTGTGAAACTAGTTGAAATAATCAGTCTTTGATATACATCACTTCTCCCTGAGGCTGTCTGTCTGCCAGATACCTAAGTTCATAGAGGCATGATCTTTGTCCTTTTTTAGGGTTTCTTTGTGTTTAGAAGTTTCCAACCTAAAGCCCTTTGTGCATTAATCTTTGAAAGTTTGCATTTCATTGCTTCTTTGTTCTCGGTTCTGGAAAAATAAACTTTTGTATCATAGAACCATTTATCAATTCTATTTCTGAAGAATCGGTTTAGGTCCTTTCTCCATACCTATATTTTTCATTTTTTAAAGTCAAATTCTTTGTTTTTTTTAGTCATCTTTACCATTTTTCAGTACACACTTTAGTTGCATTAAGTATATTCACATTGTTATGCATGACTAGGTCTCTTTTATGGAATACTTGGGACATCGGTTTTGATCACATTGATTGTCGACCGTTTTCTCTAAGCGAAATGATCCCATCACTGTCTCTTCTTTGACATTCATCTTCGATGTGGCTTTAAAGCTCCCGTGGAGCTGTTCGATCACGGGTTCCCTGGAGTTCCTTGCTGGTGTCACTTATCTGATGGCGAGAAGGCTTTTCGAGTCAGAAATCTGGAGAGAGCGTCATCCACTGGTGGAGAGAGAGAAGGCTAGGAGAAAAGTGGGCTCCTGGGTATTGGCCAGCTGCGACACGTGGACCTTATCCAAAGACTGGCTACTTTCCAGCTCTTGCTGATGATTGTGAAGCAGGAGGAGTACGGGCCCAGTGCTGCCAGATTTTCTGATATGTTTGAGAATCCCAAAATTCAAATTTTTATATGAGATTTCTGGATTTGAAATATTGGCATATAATCTAAAAAAAAATTTTTTTTTAAAAGTCTGCTTAAAACAGTAACAATAACAAACTATTTGTGGGGCAAATTGGCCTGACGTTCCCATATTTCAGACCTCTAAATTTACCTGACCGAATCAAGGTAGAGATAGGAAATTGAGACCCCAAGATAGGGTAAAATGACTTTCTTAAAGTGGTATAAATGGTCTATGGGACTTAAATTCTTTATTACCAAAATCTAACAGCTGGTTGAAGTTTATTCTTGGGCAGATATTCTTGATCTGTGTATGTACGTATCTGTTTATTTGTCATGTCTCTTTAACAAAATGCAGGTAGTTTCTTAAAAAACAAAAGTCTTGGAAGCAGATTTGTTTCCGAGGCGGCATAGCTTAGTGGCAAAACGCAGGGAACTCCAGAACCGAATTGCCTGAGTTGGAATTTGCCTCCAAATCTTAGCAGCTACGTGATATCGGGGTAGATCACTGGGCCTCCCTGGGCCTCACTTTTCTCATCTGACAAAGGAAGGATAAAGTACTTAGAGAGTTAAAGGAGGTGATACATATAAAACACTTAGTTAGGGCCTAGCACTTAGAACTGCAGTTTGGGTGTTATTCACGAGAGTGATGGTGATTGTGCCGGTGGTGGTGGTGATGGTGGTGGTATTTTTTTTTTTTCAATTACAGTTGAGACTCAACATTATATTAAGTTCAGGTGGACAGCATAGTGTTTAGACGTTTCCATAACTTACGAAGTGATTGATCCCCCCCCGATAAGTCTAGTCCCCATCTGAGACCTCGACGGTGGTGGTGATGGTGATGGTGATGGTGATGGTTGTGGTGATGGTGACGATGACGACGTGTGATGGCATTAAGGATTAGAAAGCCCTCGATTCACAAGACAGTAGAGGGGGAACGATTCACGGGACCCTTTCAGCGGCCGTCTCCACCTTTCGTGGAAGAATGGCACTTGCCACCGCTCCCTCGAGGCACACCTTTGTTCCTCGTCCCTTGTGTCCTTGTCTTTCTGGCTGCCGAGTTTTCCAGTTTGCACATGCGGCCTGGGAGGGCCTCGGGCGTCGGGGTCTCGTCCATTTTCTTGAGCCCGGTGACCGCCAGCTCCGAGCGCCACGCGGGCCCCCGTCCCTCTTCGGTGCGCCCCATTGACCCCGTGTGCGTGTGATTGTGCCCGCAGGAGTGGAACGTCACGTGGAACACCAGCAACCCCGACTTCACCAAGTGCTTTCAGAACACCATCCTCGTGTGGGCGCCTTGTGTTTACCTCTGGGTCTGCTTCCCCTTCTACTTCCTCTATCTCTCCCACCATGACCGAGGCTACATTCAGATGACACACCTCAACAAAGCCAAAACTGTAAGTCATCCTGGGGGCGGGGCGGGGCGGGGCGCTTGGTCAAAATGGCCCCAAGTTCCTTTTCCTGGAGGACAAGGGCTGGCAGACAAGGGCTGGGCCGCTGAGTTCAGCTGTGGGTTCGGATACTGGCTCCGCCCCTTACTGGCCTTGGGACCTGGCCGTGTGTGTTTCTTAGGCTCCCTGAGCCTTGGCTTACACTTGGGATGACAGGATCTATCTCAGAATGTTGTCAGGAGGTGAGCAGGGAGTCTTCCTACTGGACCAAGGATATCTTTTTACTTAAAAAAAAAAAAAAAAAAAAAAAAAGAAAAGAAAAGAAAACTTTTTATCTCAAAATAATTTCAAACTACAGAAAGTTGCAACAGTGACACCTGGAACTTTTCCTAACCCTGTATACTCGTTACCTGTAGTCACGAAATGTTAACATTTTGCCATATTTGTTTCACCATTTGCTTTTGTTCTCTCCACATCCACCTGTTATTTATTTTTTTCTGAATCGTTCAAGAATAGGTAGCCGTAATGGCCCTTCGCCCCTTAATTCTTCCATGTGTCTTCTTAAAGCAAGGACGGTCTCTTAATGTGACCACAGTGCAGTTCTCAAATAAAGGAAATGTGACATGGACGCAGTGCTCTTTTACAAAATCTGTCTGTATTCCAGTTTTCTCAGTGGTCCCAGTACTGTTCTTTCGAGGCTTGTTCTCCCCCAGGCCAGGAGGCAGGCCAAGGTCGTGCATTACCTGGAGTCAGTCCTATGGCCTTCTTACTATTCTTTAATCTGGAAGACCTCACCTCATCACCTTTTTTATGTGTGTGTGTGTCTTGTGATGCTGACATAGCTGAAGAATGTGGGCCAGTGGTTTTAGAGCGAGTCCTCAGCTCAGGCTTAGGTAGTATCTCCTCATGATTAGAGTCAGGGGACCCACGTCTGGCTGGAAAACTGCGAGAAGGATGCCAAGTTCTTAGGCCGTTATATCTGAGGGACGCACAGTAACCCACTCGTTGATGGGTGAATTTTGATCGTTTAGTCAAAGTGGCATCTGCTTTCTCCAGTACACAGTTACTGGGTTTTTCCCCTGAGAAGAGTAAGTCCTTGAGGGGAAGACTTGTCAAGAGCATGTGCGTGCCAAGCTCCTCATTCCACTTTCTCTCCCTGACTTAGCGTGTGTCTCCGCAGTTGCATGCGTGCGTGCGTGCGTGTGTGTGTGTGTGTGTGTGTGTGTGTGTGTTTGCAAGACCCATGTTTTATGGATACGTTATTCTCACGTCTGAATTTGACACACAGGATTCTTAGTTCCTTTTAGAGATTCTGAAGCCAAGTTGTTCAAAAGGTAAATTCTGAAACCGTGGTTGATAACAGCAAATGAATACATCGAAAACAAAAACTTCATTCAAATATTTACATTTAAAGAAGACTTTTTAAATATAGGCTACTTCTTAAGTGTGCTCGAACACAGCACGTGTGGAGTTGAATTCCATTTATTTATGGAGTTAGTTTCTGCTGAACACTTACTGGTACTGGAGGAGACCCCCGGCATCTGAGTTTTCAAGTGTTCCCAGTCTATGCTAAAGAAAAAAATAAGACATGACAAATAATTTCAGAGGCGCTGAATTGAACCTGGGAAGTGGAAGGGCTAGTATGTAAGGCAAATTACCTAGGAGTCAGAGAGGCTGGCACCTGTAACTCAGTGTGGCTTTGCCATTGTCTGAGCATCCTCAGGTACTTAATAACACACTCTAGAGGCAATTTAAATTTTATAATTACACCTCTCTCTCAGTAATTTTTTTTAAAGGCACATTTCCCAAGGCTTAGTCCCATAAACGCTTGGTAAACAGGAAAACTTGAATGATTTTACTTTGCCTACAACATCACAATTCAAGCCTATCTTAAAGAGGGGTCTATTTTCCCATCCCGAGCTAGATCTAACATCTTCCTTCGATCTCTGGTAGCATTTTGTACTTTTCTCAGGAGACAACATCCGCCTTTCAAAAGTAAATCATTATTTTGTTCCTGCCTTGCTCACAGACCCTCCCGGTGGCTTTTCACCACAATCGGGAGGTCCTCGGGAGGTCTTCACAGTGGTCCAGCTTGGTCTGGCTCCAGGCTGCTCTTCTGCTGTCTCCTACAGCAGCCCTGACCCCACCAGGCACATTCCCACCCCAGGGCCTTTGCACATGCTGTTCCCGCTGCCTGACTTCTCTCCCTCAAATGTTCACTTCCGGCTCTTTACTCAGACATCGTCTGATCAGAGAGGCTTTCCCTGACCACGGTTATCTTACCTCTTTTATTTTTCCTTATATTGCTTATTACTTCCTGGCATCATAAAATGTATCTTGCTGTTTCTTTTCACTAGAATCTCAGCTCCACAAAGGCAGGCACTTTTTTTTTTCTGTTTTGTTCACTCTTGGATCCTGAGCACCTTGAAAACTCTGTGGCCCATCGTAGGCCCCTAATAAATTTTGGCCGGATGAATGTCGTTGAATGAATGGTTCTTGCGAGAGGGGCCTTAGGCAAGCAGCTGCGAGTGCTCCTATAGGTAAGCCCTAGGCTGAGCTCCTGAGTTGTCAGGTATTGAGGCAAATAGTGACCAAAGAGAGTCACACCTGGTTATAGACCAGCGAGAGATGGTCCACATGGTGGCTTACCCTACCTAGCTTTTATCTGTGCTCCAGAGGAGATGTGCTGCATCCGAGGACCACAGCCAGTAGTCGAGGGGTTGGCTGGTCCCCCCGAGGCTGAGCTGGGGAATGTTCCAGTGCTACCCATCGTAAGACACGTCTGCACTTCTCTTCCAGGCCTTGGGGTTTTTGCTGTGGATTGTCTGCTGGGCAGAACTCTTCTACTCTTTCTGGGAAAGAAGTTGGGGCAAGTTCCCAGCCCCAGTGTTTCTGGTCAGCCCAACCCTCTTGGGCATCACCATGGTAAGTCGGAGCTGTCTCTCCACCGGGCACTGTGGAGGCGAAAGTAGTGGCCGGCATTGAGAAATGACAAGACCTCACAGTAAAAGTCCAGAAATCTGGCTTCTCTCGAAAAACTTCAGAAATCTGGCCACACCAGACTCATAGTTTCCCAGGGCGACAAACCAGCCGGAGTGACTGCAGCCTTTCAGTGGGGCGCGGCCTGTCCAGTGTGCCGTGGTCTCCACCGTGCCTTGCTGCCCTCCCTGCCGCCGAATGCCCGGTGCCACCCTGCCTTGCGCTTGCTGTACCCTGTCCTTGCACCGGCTGATTCCGTCGCTTGTATTAATTGCCTGGTACCTAACGGCCTCTTGCGTTTTCAGGCTCTGACACGAGGAGTTCAAGGCCATGCCGACTAAGACTACCCTGCCCCATGGGGGTCCCGAGTTCAGTGGGGAATGCAGACGGGGGAACTGCTTTATTAGAGCCGACGTGTTTGTTTTGAGTATTCATTTATCTCTCATTCTCAGGCCAACCTGAGCGATAGGTCCCACTTGGTCTCCATTTTAAGGTGAGACAGGGAGGTTCTGTGTCCTCCTAAAGATCACCCAGCTAATCCATAGCCGAGTGAGGGGCGGCCACCGCAGAGGCCATGCTTTTGGCCCCTGCATTCCACAGTGACAGGCTCTGCATCAGGGGCCACCCCTACCAGGCACCATGGGCCTGGGGTCCTCCGAGAAGCCTGGAAGGTTCTCGGTGAGCGTAGCCCTTGGGTGTTGTAGGACGAGGAGGCGGTAGGTTTGGGGCCGGATGTTTTGAGCAGGAGGAGCAGTGTGTCCCAGGAAGGGTTGGAGGCCAAAGGGGAGCATCGGGGGGACGGAGGACGAGCTGCTCCGTGAAGCAAAGAGCGCGGAGCGTCGGTTCAGCGAGTAGACAGTAGAGGTGACGAAATTTGGGTCGAGCAGGGCACGTTGGAGCCAGGTCGCGAGGGGCCGCGGATCGTTATGTCACGTGCTGACAGTGTCCACTCTGCAGTAGGCGCTGTCCTAACCCCTTTGCATAATGACTCATTTAAGCACATTTGCTCATTATCCTTATTTTGTAGAGAAGCAAATTGAGGCACAGAGAAGAGAAGGAACTTCCCCAAGGTCACACAGCGCACAACCAGTACGGGGCAGAGCTGGGCCGGGCGGGAGGTGGACTGGCTTGTGAGATCCTCAGTCTCCCACCCCCTCGGGGCTCCACGGCAGAATGAAGGACCAGCCCTGCTGTTCACGCTGCAGGAACATTCTCCCGACGCCCCCTGGGGAGGGGGATATGCAGACACTAGGAATACGAGACGAGACACGAGGCCGTCAGCGAATATTTTTTCTTCCTAGTCAGTGTCAGGGGTTGAAGGTTAAGCAGACGCAGTTGCTATCATCACAGAGCGTACAGTCCAGAAGGGCAAATATTCAACAGACGATCTCCCCAAACGGCAGAAAATGTTTACTTGTGTGTAAATTGCTATGAAAGGGAAGTTCGGTGTGGTCTGGAGGGAAGGGAGGAAGAGATGACAGAGCAGATGCCTGAAGGGCGAGCAGGATGTTAAAAAGTCGAAGGGGCTTTGGGCAGAGGACCAGTGAGCTGGTGAGACTAGCACGTGCAAAGGTCCTGGGGCTGCAGGGAGGGATTGAGAGTTAGCCTGTGTGGCTGGGGTGGAGAGGGGAGGAGGACAGGAGGGAGCTGGGATGGCAGCGTTGGCAGAGGCCTGACCCTGTGGGACCCTGAGTTTCAGAGCAAGTGGGTGTTGTTTTGTTTTTCACTCCTGAAGCTGAGTTCTACACCTTTTTTGTCGTGGATCCCTTTCCCCTTTGCCAGTCTGGTCTCCTTCTCAGAATGATGTAATCCTCCTCAGGATTACGAAGGGAACCGATCACACACACTCTGTGTGTGTGTGTGCATGTGTTTGTGAAGATTTTGTGCTGTACATTTATATTTTTACTTGAGGTTTAATTGATAAATACGTACTATCTTGCAACTACCACCGCCCCAATATATAGAGCAGTTCCATCACCTCAGAAACTTCCCCGAGCTACTCCTTTGTAGTGAGCCCCTGCCTCTGCCCCTTCCCTGGGAACTGCCGCCATTTTTTCCTGTCCCTGTCACTTTGCCTTCGCCACCGTGTCATGTGGGTGGAGCCACGCAGGCTGGAGCAGTTCGAGCCTGGCTTCTCAGCACCCGCGGTTCAGCCGTGGTGTTGTGTGCATCCAAAGATCTTTTTTGTTTTCTTTAATTGCTAAGTGTATTTGATTGTGTGGTTTCACCATCGTTTATCCGTTCTTCAGTTACAGTACATTTGGGCAGGGAAACCAAATGTCTTTAAATACGGTTATCAAAAGATTAAAACAACAAAGTAAAAAATGTAGGTGCTTCCCTGTTAGTGTGTTTCACACGAAGGTCTAGCAGCGAGCCGTGACCGTGCGGGATAGTTCGGACGTCCCCAGCTCTGTATCTTCAGTTACTATTTCTAAGTGTGACAGAGTCCCTGCTAATGCTGTTGTGGTTTATTGCTTCCACTTGTCATTTGGGTGCTGATGTGGGAACCGAAACTGTAATAGTTTTCCATCCGAGTTCATGGACTCCCAGGCTCTCTCCACATACCCTGCCCTTGAACCCCGGGTTAAAAGCCCCAGTCCTAAAGACAAAGGTTTTGACCAAGGGTGTGTGGCATGTCTGGCTCTGCATATTTAAAAGCTGACTGTGGCCTCTGAGTGGAGAGTGGATTGTTGGGCAGGAGCGGAACCTGGGAGGCCAGCTGTGGGGGGGAGGGGGGCGGTTCCATCGCCCATCGAGAAGGGATGGAGGCTGGGACCAGGGTGAGCAGCAGGTAAACTGAGGGTGGGCTTTGCTGACAAAGCCGATGTGTGTTACTGATGGATTAGATGAGGGGAAATAAGGGGATGGGAGACCGAGCAGGACAGATGGACAGATGTTTTTCTGGCTCTCGAGCCTCTGGGGAGTGAGGGGAGGTGCCGTGGGTGACCTACAGCTCCTTAGGAGTCGGCTCGTGCCTGTGACTGGCGTTGGGGACCTACCTCTAGAGGGTGGCCATGACATTATTTTTTTTCTGCCAAGGAAAAAGCAGTTGTGTTGTTTATTTTCTCTCCCTGATCATGCAGTCGTGTGTCCAATGGGAGTCATAGCCCCAGGTATCGGGAACAATATAAAAGATCCCAGCCCCCCACAACCTCCCCTCCACCCCCCGCCACATTGCTCTCGCGAAGTGCCCCGACGACGAGATGTGTGACTGTAGGCAGGTTACGTGACCTTCGTTTCCTCATCCGCAAACTGGGGTTCCCTCTCTCGGGGGCCCCTGGGGGAGCACTGAGTGAGCGCACGCGGATGCTTCGTACCTGGCGAAGGGAAC
>JAQQSQ010002069.1:0-11439 GCA_028627145.1 Eidolon dupreanum
TTGTGCGGGGCCTCAAGGTCCACTGTAAGTGAGAGGTTGGGGCCTTCTCAAGTCTTTCGTGGGGGTATTCACACAGCTCAGGGTGTGCACACAATCCTTTGCATGTATATGTTTTCATAGATTTCTAGGAAGAGGTGGTAGCTTTGTAAGCCTCCTGTGGGCATGTCATTCTCCAATTCATCATTCTTTAATTACTTTTCCAAGTGCTTTGGTCAGTCTCTTGATAACTTTGACTTGTACATCACCACAGGCCGCTACAATTTTAAACAATTTCAGATGATTGCTTTTAATGACTGGTCCAATGGCAGCACTATTTATGTGGAATGGGTTTTGGGTCAGGACAGTGACAAGCCCTAACAATGGACCTGTGAAACTGGACAAATAGTGGTAATTCTTTGAGGGGGTAGTCTTTTGAAACTCCTACCCAATTCTGTCCACTCCAGTGGCTGCTAAACTGTTGGTTTTCGTAGCTACTGTGATTGAGAGGCTGTTGCTTTTCAGTGCTGCTATAGAGCTGGAGAGAGGGTGATTTGATTAGGATAACGGTGTGTAACACAGTCCACTGTTCTTACCAAGATTCAGTCTTTTGTCTTGAATAGACAGCCCTCAGATTGTTGAGCTTTAGTAAATTTAGAGAATTTTATGATTCATGTATATGACAAAACTTGTGTCTAGAATATATAGAGAAATCTTATAGCTCAATAATAAGACAAACAACCCACTTATAAAGCAGGCAAGAATGTGAAAATGCTCTTCATGAAAAACCGATTACAAATGTCCAATAAGTATATACCAAGATATTCAGCACTGTTAGTCATCAGGAAAATGTGAATTAAAATTACAGTGAGATATCACTGCATACTCATTAGAATGACTAAAAGTAAAATAAAAAATTATATGGATGAACTGAAATTCTTATACATTGTTGATAGGAATACAAAAAATACAATCAGTTTAGAAGACAGTTTGACCTTTTCTTGCATGCTCTTTAACATATATTTAACCAGTTAACCATAGAAACCATTCATTGGATGACTGGGTATTTCCTTGGGATAAATGAAAACATATGTCCCTGAAAGGCACATACATGAGTAATTATAACAGCTTCATTCACAATAGTGAAAAACTAAAAACATCACAAATGTTCTTGAATGGGCAATGAATGAATTATAGTGTATATACACAATGGAAAACTATAGAGCAACAAAAATGGATTTTCCATAGATGTATTTCCAAGACATTGTCTAGACTGAAAGAAGTTAGATATAAGAGTATATTCTGTATGATTCCATAGAAAAATATAGTGATAAAAAGAAAATTGGTGTGTGTGTGTATATATATATATAACAATTAATTAATTAATCATCTTTATATATATAACAATTAATTAACTAATTAATCCTCTTTATATTCTACTTCATTCCCAGAAGCTTCAATTGCCTTAAAAGCATTACCCAACTACATTCTAGAATAAGGAAAAGGTGAGGAAAAAACATCATAGAAATACATGAATAAATTAGAAGGTGATGGGGAGAGAACCCTCAAAGATAGTTTGAAAAATTACAAGACAGCAGGTTGGTGGCCAGGGTGAGGTAAGTATTGGGGAGGATAAAATGATGAGTTTACATAGTTTAGAGTGATGCTTTAGCTTTTAGGATGATAAGACAATGAAATGTCCCATATACAAGAAGTACTTCTAGGTGTTCTGTTGATTCTTTGAAGTCCAAAAGTTACCCAGCTCATTTATCTAAACTATATGAGGCTTCCAGTCAAGATGGCGGAGGAGGTAATCACTGTGCTGGCCTTCTGTCACGACCACATCAAAGTTGCAACTCAACTACAGAATAGCCATCATCGAGAATCGCCTGAACTCTAGCTGAGCAGAAGTTCTATAACTAAGGACACACAGAAGAAGACACATTGAGACCGATTCCTAAAATACATTAGCATATTATGGACTTTGAGGAGTACTGAAGTTCAATAAAATTTAAGTTTTTTTATATATATATATATACATTATATATAAAATACATATAATATGTATATTTCCTCAGTACGGAGGCCAAATAAATAAGACCTTTCCATGAAGAGCTGTTAGTTTATGGTTGTTATGAATGTACTTTGTCTGCATTGTCCCATTTTTTGTTTGTTTGTTTATAAGGTAAAGATAGTAATACCCACTTTTGGATAGTTGGGAAGAGTAAATGAAGACGAAATGGCACAAATAATGTAAAAAGGGAATGAATGTAACTCCTCCCTTACTGCATGCCATTGTTTACGAAATGCTGTAAATGCTGAAAACCATACTATTTGTAGTTTCTGAAATGTTTAGTTAATTCTAAAAGAGGAACGGTTAATAACTGTACATTGCTTGGCTGAAGTAAAATGGAAGCAATCCTGGTATTTGTGAAAGGGCGATATAATGAATATTTTTATGTAATTTCCCTGAATGGAACAGAGAACACATGTGGAATTCTGGGCTTGCCCTTCTCTGCTCCTGGCCAAGGAGGCGAGAGAAAAGCAATCTTTTTCCAGACATGGAGCCAGTTTTTTGTTCTCTTTGCTGATGAAATATGGAAGGCAGGGTGTCCATGCTCCTCTCACATTTATGTGGCCCAAATTTGAAGTGGGAAATATGATTCTCAAGTGTAGAACTTTGAGAAAGCATGATATCCTGGTTTGCTAATAATTTTTATTATTATTATTATTATTATTATTATTATTATTTCTTGCCAATGATTGGTTCAGAGGGTCAGGGCTCTAAATACTGAAAATAAATACTTCTGGAAATGGGACGTAAACAAGAAAGTAAAATTCTTGGCAGGGTAATCTGTCCTGGCCAAATGCCTGAACGCGTTTTATTGTGTTTAACCCTGATAGCATAACCGTAATAGCTTGTTATTGAAAGGAATAGATGCTGTTGTTCACATGGGCTCCCGTTCTGTTAGCCCAAGAGCAAAAACCCTCAGTAAGCCTGCGTATCTCATAGATTGGAAGGTGGAGGATGACGAAACTAGGGAGTGAAAGAAGAAATAGGGACAAGGAACCACAAAGAAGCAGAAAGCTTGAATTTTCCTCCGGGAAGCTCTAATGGGTTACTCTAGTTGGCGATACCATGCTCTTCAAAATTTAAAGAGCATACTGATCCCCTAGGGATTGTATAGAAACGCAGCTTCTGATCCAGCAGGTCTGAGATGTGACCTGGAATGTGTATTTCCATCAAGCTTGCAGGTGACAGTGAGAGGACATGTCTGAGAACCACTCGGAGTAGCGAGGGTGGAGAGTTGGCTGGACCTCTTGTTCACGGTCGTATTTAAAAGGTTTCAAGAAAGATAATTTGCTAATTTTTGTTTTATATCATCATTAAACTTTTGTATGATAAAATTCAACATCCTTGACCAAAAGTAAGAACACCCTCAGATGTTTTCATTCATTGCCTCCTTAGTTTACATCCCTTGGTGAATACGCTGTGGGCAAGTTAAATTTGTTCCCTTGCCATTTAGTATCCTAACCCAGGCTGTCATCTGGTTAATGTGTAGAAAGTCCAGATGTGCCTCACGTTGTCATGGAAAAGGTCCTTGCGACGCAGACAACCAGCTGGCTTCCAGCACTCCCAGCTGATTTTGTCTCTGTGGGCTGATTGCCGTTATTCGTTTGGTGAGGAGGTAAGAAGGCGGCTGGCTGCTGCCCATAAAGGCTTAAGGAGACTCCGCTAAGCAGCCTTAGGTCTTCCAGGCCTTGGGTAGCACAGGTCAGCGAGGACAGGGACTGAAGGTCACACATGCCCTGGAACTTAAAAGAGGGACTTCACTCAACTGTCCTCTTTCCTCTTTAATGTGTGGTTGTGGATTCTCAACTTGTCTCCCAACAGTGTGATTTTTTTTTTAGCATCATTCACTGCAAGTTGCTCCCTTCTGGGACCACTTCCTTTCACTTTCCCCCGCTCTGCCTAAAGGAAGTGAGGAAATCAGTCAGAGGACAGCGACGCTGACCACTTCTCCCGTTTCCCTTCCTTTCCAGATTATTCCACAGCCGTTCAGAAGTTTTCCCAGACGCTGCAGTCCTTTCAGTTTGATTTCATCGGCGACACGCTGACTGATGACGAGATTAACATTGGTAAGTGTGTGGCTATGAGGCCACGTGCCTCTCGAGGACGGTCTCGGACAGAGTGGCCTCCTCGGTTTGTGGGGGCAGGGCACCTGGGCATCTTCCTGCTCTGTGGTCCACTGTCACACTCCTGGCAGGCCACTCTGGAAAGATACAGAAACATTCACTGCGAGCCTCGTTTCTTCCTCACCAAAAGCAAAAGATATCCCTCATGCCTCAGTCTGCAGGGGGATTTTTCTTTAAAGAAACTAATTCATGAAAATATATATTTATAAAAGCATAAATTAAAAAGTGATTTATTGGTTTATATTCCAAAATAATTTAGGGTAAGTTTCTTCAAGGAACAAATTCCTTAGAAAATTTAAAATTAGCATTTATACCTGTGCGGCTTTTCAGGCGATGGGAGGTTCACATCTTCCTTGTGGACCGAACTTAACAACGGGTCTGTGAGCCATGTGACAAGCTGTTTTCTCTCTGAGCCTTAGTCTTGGCCCGTGTAAAACATGGATAACATCTGTCTCTCAAGGATGTCACAAAGGCAGATCGTGGTTGTGTTAGTTGTTATGAAGTTAAGGTAGCGTCAGCAAACTATGGCTCTTGGGCCAATGTCGTTCTCTACCTTTTTGTAAATAAACTCTGATTTTTAACAAAGCCACACTGATTCATTTCAGTATCGGCTCTGGGTGCTTTCGCGGTCCCACAGTAAGGTTGAGCAGTAGTGGCAGAGACTGGGTGGCTTTCAGAACCTAGAATATTTGTTTGCTGGCCATTTAAGAAGTTTGGTGACCGCTGATTTAAAGAGTTAGTGTGAAGCATTTACTAGATGAGAACGTTGAAGCACAGAACCATTGCGAATGATGTAATATCACCAAAACAACTTAGTTCTGAACCCCAGGAGTAAGATATGAAATGCATTATTATTGCTATGTTTAAATTTATTTTTCAATTACAGTTGACATACAATAATGTTAGTTTCACATGAAAACATAGTGAATAGACATTTATACACCTTACAGAGTAATACTCCCATAAATCTAGTACCCACATGACACCGTACATAGTTATTATAATATTATTGACTGTATTCCCTATGCTGTACTTCACATCCCCATGACTATTTTGTAACCACCAATTTGTACTTCTTAATCCTTTCTTCTTTTCACCCAGTCCCTCCCCCCAATCTGAAGACCATCAGTTTTATCTCAGTATCTGAGTTTGTTTGTTTTGTTTGTTCATTTATTTTTTAGATTCTACATATAAGTGAAATCATACAGTATTTGACTTTCTCTGACATATTTCACTTAACATAATACCTTCCATCCATGTTGTTGCAAATGGTAAGATTTCATTCTTTTTTATGGCCCAATAATATTCCATTGTATATATGTACCACATCTTCTTTATCCGTTTGTTTATGGAAGAACACTTAGGTTGCATCCATATCTTGGCTGTTGTAAATAATGTTGCGATGACCATAGGCTTGCATATATCTTCTCAAATTAGTGTTTTGGATTTCTCTGGAGGAATATCCAGAAATGGAATTGCTGGGTCATATGGTAGTTCTGTGTTCAATTCTTCGAATAACTTCCATACTGTTTTTGATAGCGGCTGCACCAGTTTACGTTCCCACCAACAGTGCACGGGGTTCCCTTTTCTCCACATCCTCACCAGCACTTGTGGTTTGTTGATTTAATGGTAATGGCCATTCTGACACATGTGCGGTAAGAGCTCATTGTGGTTTTGATTTGCATTTCCTGATAATTAGTGATATTAGGCATCTTTTATGTCTTTTGGCCATCTGTATGTCCTCTTTGGAGAAATGCTTATTCAGGTTCTCTGCCCATTTTTTATTTTAAAAATTTTTTATTTTTCAGTTGTAGTTGGCATATAGCCCCCTACCCATTTTTAATCAAACTGTTATTTGTTCAGCCACCTATATCTTTTTATTAGAGCATTTAGTCCGTTTAATGCACTCATATATGTGTGTGTGTGTGTGTGTATGTACACGTATGTGTAATTATTGCCATATTATTAAATTGTTTTCTGATTGTTTATAGTTCTTCTGTGTTCCTTTCTTATTCTCTTGCTCTCTTGTATGCTGATGACTTTAGTATAGTGTAATGTTGAGATTCTTTTCTCTTTATTTCTTGTGTATCTGCTGTAGGTTTCTGGTTTGCAGTAACCATGCACTTCATATCTACCAAACTGTGTTCATTACAGTCTATTTTATGTTGATGATCCTTAAGTTCAAACACATTCTAAAATCGTTACCATTTTTACTCGCCCCCTCCATGTTTGTGTTTTTGTCATTATTTTTTACTTTTGTTAGTGTGTGTTTGTGTGTATCCCTTAATTTATTTTTGTAATTACACATGATCTTTCTACTTTTGTCTTTTAACCTGTGTTCTAGCTTTCTAGTTGATTGATCTGCTGCTTTTACTAACTGTTTACTTTTAATGAGAAATTTTATATTTCTTATATTTTCCTATTCATATTTTTGAACTTTTGTGCTTAAGTACCTTTAACATTTCTTGTGTGTAATACTGGCTTGGTGGTGATGAACTCCTTGAGCTTTTTCTTGTCTGAGAAGCTCTTGATCTCTCTTTGATTTTAAATGATAGCCTTGCTGGGTAGAGTAATCTTGGTTGTACCTCTTTGCTTTTCCTCAACCGAGTCCACCATTAAGTTGTATCATTTGTGGAGCTGGTAGTGTGGTGGGTGCTATGCTGTGTTCTGAAGTGGCCACCAGGTGAGTTGGGTCTGGAACCACTTTGGAGTGTATCCGGTGCAGGCCAAGGTTGGCACCTGCTTTTACCAGGCTTGAGGCTGCTTTGTAGGAACTACAATGTGATCTGTGGTTGGTTGCCTCTTATACTGGGCTTGACAGTGCTTGGTAGCATTTGGACTGTGAACCGAGGCCGGCTGCACTTGTGCTGAACTCATGGCCACTTAGTTGAAGCAATGTTCCAGGCCAAGAGTGGCTGCCTCTTCAGGCCAGCCTTGGTGCCATCTGATGGGAGTTATAATGCAGCTTGAGACCATTCACTACTTATGTTGGGCTTGGGGCCGCTTAGTAAGAGCTACAAGGTACACCAAGGCTGTCACGTTCTTGTTTGGGACTTGTGGATCTTTGAGAGATGTTCGGAAAGACTGCTCGCTGCATGAGCCAAGCCACTGGAAGAGGCTTGGGCGGGGCAAGCGAGTCAGTTTGGATGGAGTCTCAAGGAATCACCTGGGTGGGACAAACACTGTTAGCCAGGTTAATGGAGACTCAGATTTGACATCTGCCTGTGCCAGCCAGCTGGTTGGGGGAGAATTCAACAAAGGAACGATGGTGCCTGCCTGCGCTTCTATATCCAGAGAGAACTGACCCAATATCTGCTCCTCCAGCCCTCACTCTGAAGTTAGTCAGTTGAGTTCTAGCTGTATGTCCCTGGCACTTTGAGCTGCTGCCTCTGCACTGGAGCTCAGAGCAAGTGAATTTGTGAGTCTGCATGCGCCCTTTAAGAGCAGCAGCTCGGTCCATAGCAGCGCTTTGTCTTTCTCAGAAGTAATCCCTGCTGATCTTCACAGCCAGATATAAGGGGACGCCTCTTTTTGGTACTGGTGTCCTGAACTGGGGAGCCAGTGTGGCACTAGGGCCTCCCTCCAGAGTCCTAATGTCTACACCATGGATGTGGCATCTACCCATTCCATGTCCTGCCCCTCCTACCAGTCTTGAGGTGGCGTCTTCTGTATATATGTCTTTAGTTATAGTCCTTCTATTCAACTAGACTTCTGGTTGTTCTCAGAGATGGTTGTTGTATAATTTAGTTGTAATTTTGATACTGTCCTGAAAGAGTTGAGCACAGTTTATCTACTCCTCTATCTTGACCCGAAGCACCCCTAAATGTAGTATTATGTAAATGTTCCTTGTATTAAATAGGAAAAATACATAAATGTATAAATTTTCCTATGACAATAAGTAATAATTTGAGTTAGTATTTATATTTCTGTGAACTTTTGAATACTTTGTCCTTATAAGTGCTTGCCTTTAAATTAATTTTAACAATACCATATGGAGGTAGGAAATTATGTCACATTTACAGCATACATACATAGAAACACACAAACAGAAGCAGAGACCTTTTAGCCATGAGGAAAACGCACTAGTTCATGAAAGAACACTTGGATTCAAATTTTGTTTCGGAGACATTTACAATTTATATCTGTCCTTGACAAGTCAAGTTCCAAATGACCTTCCCATTTTTAAAATAAGGACAGCTGTTTTTAATACTTCAAATATTTGGATTGCCACCTAAACGACATCATAGGCATCTAAATCTTTTATCTAAATCTTTTTGAAACTTCAGAGATCCATTAACTCCACTTATTATTTATTCTGTCTAGTTACACAGCTGGCTTTTTCTAATTGTGGAGGCAAAAGATTATCAAAGGTTCCTCATCCAGCCATCTCCCTACAGGAGTATTAATGGGAGGCTGACTGTCATGGGCTTATTGACCTCGGAGACAGGATTTCCCGTGTTAATTTTCGTTTTCCTTTGGAATCTGTAGAACCTGAAAAACTTGGACGGTAAACCAGCCTTTTCACGCATGCGTCCATACCAGACAGACATGATGCATCTCCCTGTGAGATCACTTTACACCCTAGAGGAAATTTTCCTTAGGCAGCTCCACAGCGATTCTGAGCCACCTCAGAATACTCCAGATTCATGTTGGGGAAGCAAATGTCCTTTCTCTATGGAGCTAAAGAGAATTTAGTCTCTCATTTAACTAGCAAATATTTTGTTGGACTCTCAGTAAACAATCCAATAAAAAAAAACTCTGAAAATAAAAGTAGCCACCCAGTTTTTTCTCCTTTCCCTGGGCTATCTTAATCTGTATCCTCCTTGAGGATTTTCTAAGAACAGGTCCAGTAAATTCGGGATCTGCTACCTAAAGCAGGGAGGTCCAGGTTTCCAAGAGAAAATTCACCCAGTGAAAAGTGGGGAGCCAGTGGGGTACAATTGACAGGGTTGGCTTAAGGCAAAGAGTTAGTTATAGGCCTGGGTGTGAATACGCACCATGACCTTCCTAGGTAGGAATTTATGATCAGATCACCCTGTGAGGTTACTTTCAGTCACTAAACTTGTCAGATATTTTTACTGAACCCCCTTTTCATTCATAGAAGGTTTCCAGCACAGAAGCACTGTATTACATGTATTGGCATATTATCTTTTAATTGCTTTGTACATACATCTGTTTTATGTGTATGCAATTTAGTTCATGCTAGATACATAATTTTATCTTTTTAATCTAACATTTTATTATAAGCATTTTCTCATGTCATTTAAAATTCTTTGTAAGTTTCATGGGGGGGGCAAGGACATTGTTTTGTTCACTGCTCTTTTACTAGTACACAGAGGAGAGCCTAGCATTTAATAGATGCTTAATACTTGCCTGTTTGCTGAATGAATGAATAAATGAATTCATTTGAATATCATTATTATAGGAGCCATACTTTATATAATATTCAACCATTGTTGGAGATTTAGCTTATTTCCAGTTTTTCACTATTATAAATAATACTTCAGTGAGTATTTTTATGAGATTAAGATTGATGAGTATTTGTTTTGGTTAAATGTGGTGGCGTGACTAGGGAGACGTTTGCTTTTGCATTATTTCCTTAATTTACTCCACTTCGTTGTAATTCTGTAAATCTATCTTAGTCGAAGGGCCTGACTTGTTTAAAAGTTAATGTCATAGGCTCTAGAGTAAGACAGCCCAAGTTTAAACTCTAGCATTGCATTTTATTAACTGTGTAACCTCAGCAAGTGACCGTACCTCTCTGAGTGTTAATTTTTCTCACCTGTAAGATGGTGACAAGGTGATCAATGCCAAGTGTGTGCAGTGCCTAAATGAAGGTTAGCTATTTAGTGATTATTACTAATATAAGATTTAATTTATTTGTATTTTGCAATGGAATGAATGTTTTTGTGTCTCCTCCAAATTCAGGCACTGAATTTCTGTCCCCCAATGTGATGACATGGTGAAGTGTGGCTTTTGGCAGGTAATTAGGTCACGAGGTGGAACCCTCACGAATGGGATCAGTGTCCTTTTTGTAAAAGAGACCCCATAGTGCTCTCTCACCCTCTTTCCATCATGTGAGACTACGAGAGAAGTTGGCATTGTGCAGTCTGGAGGAGGGCGCACCCCAGAACCTGACCATGCTGACACCCCGATCTTAGATTTCCAGCTTCCGGAACCGTGAGAAATAAATGTGTATTGTGCAGAAGCCCCCTGTCGGCGGCGTTCTGCTATAGCAGCCCGAACTCAGGAAGACAGGAATTAGCACTGAGAAGTAGGTGTGCCGCTGGACCAAATTCCCAAACATGTGGAAGGAGCTTTGTTACTGGGTATTGTGCAGAGGCTGGAAGAGTTTGGAGGTGCAGGGGTTGAAAAAGCCTAGATCGCTGTGAATGGAGTTAGTTTTAAAAGCAATTCCAGTGAGAGTTCAGAAAGCAAAAGGCGCAGCAGAGAAAGCTTTCATCTTAGAGAATCTCAGGAACAGAATGTTGGCAGACACCTGGACGGTAGGTGGAGGCCGTTCTGATGAGATCGGAGATAGAAACGAGGAACACGTTATTGGACAGTGGAGAAAAGGCGATCTTTGTTATAAAGTGACACAGAACTTGGCTGAATCGTGCTTGTGTTCTCCTGTCTTGTGGAGGGTGAAACTTGCAAGCAATCGTTGATATGAGTATCCCAACCTGTGGAGAATGTTAAGGAGCTTATTTCAGCCAAACCGACGACAATCGTCGGGAAGAAAAATCTCAAGAGATTGAGAGAACACTCTGGAGAATGGCATTTCAGCTTATTTTATACATTAGAATCAAAGAAGGCCACGTGAGGAGGGTTGCGTGACATTTATTGCCGGCAGGTTCAAGGGGCAGGAGGAAGCAAAGCAGGGAGATCTCTGGGGTTGGCTAAAAAGTAAAATGGAGAGACACATTATTCTTTCACATCAGTGGCTGCAGGAGAGTTAACAGTTAACATTCGCAGCACGTAGAGATGGCATGTGGGGGACAAGATAGCAGTGAGGGGTCTGTGGTCAGTGCTGCGATCTGGACGTTGTGCCCTGAGGGGTCCGGAAAGGGAGATTACCTGGCCTCCCAAAGGTATGTTATCTCCGATGCATGGACAATAAACAGACTCACTTAAGGTAAAGATTGACTTTTATCAAGGAAGCTACAGGCCTAGGACGTGACTACCCGCCAGGCCCCGCTCTTAGTTAGAGATTTGATGGTCAGATAATCCTGCGTGGTGACTTTCGGTCTCTGGGTGTGTAGGGCC
>JAQQSQ010002070.1:0-11436 GCA_028627145.1 Eidolon dupreanum
GGAACGGCCTTGGCGGTGACGAGCCCTGGCCACGCTCGCTCCCCCTCGCGTCCCCTCCTCTGCAGACAGACAGCTTTGTTGGTAACCCCGTGCAATGAGACAGCTGATGCCTGTGTGTTGGAAGCATCTGGCCAAGGGCCATTTGTGACAAGATGAGAGTAGAGCGAACCAAGGTTACCTGTCTTTGCTTTGTCCAAGGACGCACGGGCAGCTCGACTCTCCCCGCCATGAAGCACTCGCTGTGTTCACGGGCGGGGGCCGCACTCGGATCCACACACGGTTGGTTCCCGTCCAGCTGGGACACGGCTCATCCTTCCTCTGACAGATGAGGATAACGATGGGCTCCTCTCTGAGAGCATAAAGCCGAGGAAAACTCCCGCTGCCGCTTGGCACTGACGCGTGCCCTGCCCCGTCTGGGTGGCTCCGGCTGCTAATTAGGCTGTGGGTCTGCTCCGGGCTGGGGTGTGTCTGTTTTTTAAGGGAGCCAGAGGAAATTTACTAGAATGGCTGAGACTGGCAGACGCCCAGGCTGTTGGCCTTGTATGTCCGTGCAGAGAGCATAAAGGAGAAAATGCCTTTTGTTGCCCCAAACCCATCTTTACACCTTTTCCGAGAGCCGTCCATGCAAGCTGAGATGTGGCATTCCAGGAATTGTGTGCGACATGAATAGGGCTGAGATTTCTGATGAGATCTGATTATTCTCACTGGCCTTGCGTCTCAGGGAGTTTTTGTTTAAGGAGATGCTTCTCCTGATGTTTCACAAAATGAAACTGAAGAACACTTCTAGGCCAGTAATGAATGTCTGGCTCCAGGGCCAAGTAAACAGCTAAATTAAAGACTAAGAGTGAATACCCAGAATGCCGCTGATTTTCCTGAGATCTGGAATTTACATTTGGCTCTTAACACTTGACCCCAAAGTAAAACAGAATATTTTCTCAGACAACTACTATTAACCTTATATATATATATGCAGACATACACTTCTATGTATATATATAAATTTTTAACCATATAAATCCAAATTAGAGACGTGGTTGTTGATACTCTTTTTTGAGTAAAATTTCCAAATAGTTGTACTGAATTTCTACTTTCAGTACTTGGTATGAAATCCATTCTCAAATCAATAGCTTCGTGAAGACAAAGACCAAGATCCAGGAATTCAGATTTTCTTTAACTAGAATTGGAAAGAGCTAAATTAAAATTTTATTCTGAGGGAACTGCACTGTTTGGTTACATTAAGTCAATTTTGAACAGTGTTCTAAATATATATATTTTTAATAAATCGAATCCATTTTGATCTGCACCTGACTGCTTTGCTGTGTGTTATAAGTAATTCCATAATTGAATAAGCTCTATGTGGGAATATGGGTATCAGAGCGAAGAACATTTGACGAATTCTCCAGTGTTGAATTTTAAGATGTTAAGATGTTAAGAATTAAGATGTTAATTTGTCTTTCAATCCATCAGGCTTTTCCCGTGTCTTTGGCATCCCTTCCTCTGCCACGTTGCTGTAAGGGATTAGAGAGAAAGCAGGCCATGCAGAAAATAAGGAATCACCATCCGGAATTTTATTGATTTAGCTCTATTTTCAACGAAGGTTGGTTGTCCCCAGGTTGAAACTTCCACAGAGACCGTGCGTTCACAGTGACCTTGGTACCGTGAGCCGTCTGGGGACGTGTGGAGGGAGAGGTCCACCTTTTCTCACAGGTGAGGCCTTGTTACCTGCATCTCTCGAAGAAGAGAGTCATTGCTTTTTGATATTTGACTCATGTTTTGAGCTGCTGCTTTAATTTGAGGGTCTGTCATGAGCCCGGTGACTGAAGCCTCAGGGTGCAGACACCCATAGGGGTGCACAGTGTTAGTGGAGCCCAGGTTCGGGCTTCCCCATGGACTGGCTTCGGGCTCTGCTGCTCAGTCGACTTGGTCCTTGGGTAGAGAGCCGGGCCTCGCCTTCTCCCTCCGTGCCAGGCAGCGTTCCCGCCGCCCGACCTTGGCCGGGCCGCAGCCGAACAGTGACGGGGAGCCTGGGCGTGGCGAGTCCCTCCTGCCCAGGGCCCTGTCGGCTGCTGCTTCTACCAACTCCGTGTGGCAATGTTACAGGCTGTCTAGCGCTTTTCAGATCGTAACGCACTCACTCCTCACCCCACGGTGAGTTGCCATTATTGAGATCGCTTAACAGGCGGGGAAACTGAGGCAAGGTGCACTTAGTGACTTCACAAAAATTATATCGTCGGCAGGTGGCGGAGTCGGGATTCAAACCCAGGCTGTGAGGGCCCAGTATCCATCACCTTAACTCCTAGGATGTGCCAAGTATGTGACTCGGGCAGGCCAGTCGGATGCTCCCAACAGCCTGGAGCCCGTGGTTGGCTCAGAGTTGGCTCGTGACCCTCACAGAGCTCGTTTCAGTGATGGATCTGACACTAGGAGAGATGATTTCACGGTCTTTTCTCTTTTTTTGAGCGTGCTTGGCATAAAGAGGATGTTCCGAAGGTGACGAAAGCCTGTCGTTGGGTGCCATCGCGTCTGATGACGACTGCTGAACCGGTGAGCCACGTCGCGCTTGAACCGACCTCCCTGGACCTCCCAGGTACACGGGCACTAAACGTCCTCCTAGGCTTAGGCTGATGCGGTCGGTGTCGTGCGACCTGCGGATAAAGTCGCCGCCGTTGTGCAGAGTCGCGATGAACGAACCAGCGAACCACGTTGCAACATGAGCGAGCCTTGAAAACCTTACGTCGAGCGAAAGGCGCCCGTCACGAGTTCCACGTTACGATTCTGCGTAGGTGACATGCCCGGATGGGCGGAGGCGTGGGGACAGGAGGCAGATCAGTGGCGCCCGCAGGTGGCGGGAGGAGGAAATGGCTGCTAAAGGGGGTGGGCGTCTTTTTTGGGGGGTGATGAAAACATCCTGGAATTAGTGCTGATGGCTGCACGGTTTTACGAATATACTAAAAACACTGAGTTATCTACTTTAAAAGGATTTCATGTGTTGCTTTTATCTCAATCAAAAAAGAGATGGTCGAAGCACACTTCACTGGCTTCCCTCCCTTCCCTGCCTCACGCCCCTCTCCACCCACATTTCCTGGGGATCTCACCTACACAGCTCCTGTCCCAATACCTGTCACAAGGTTTGATGTTGGAAGAAATCCAAATTAAGCAAAACCCATCTCACTCCCAGTTTAAGGTAAAAAGGAAGTGTGCCCCCTGCTGCCAGCCCAGGAAAGCACACCGAGGCGGTGAGACCCCCGCTGAGGACTGACCCCTCCTTCCCCAGTCTCCCCAGGCCTCAGGCACCCTCAGTGTTTGCAGACTGGAGGTCTAGCACCCCGCTGTGAAAAGTGGGGGTTCTTACCTCTAACTGCTTTGCTGAACCCTGAAGCTCCCTTTATAATATTCTATAAGAAGCGTGAGCAGCACTTCATAGTGACTCTAGGGATGAAAAGTTATAAATACGTTTGAGACGCTTGGATGTGCTTCGCCCCTTTTGAAATGCTCACCATCCTGAACTTGGGGCCGGTCATTTTCGAAGCCCTTTACCTTCGGGGTTCAGTGTGCTTCTTGGCATGAGCGCTTTAATACATCATTCACTACTGGAAATAAAAGTATGCATAAAGGAGCGATTTCAAATGTAGACTTCCAACGACCAGAACTCATGCATTTTAATTTTTCATAAAGAAACAATCTATTTCATCGCAATTTAATTTATTTGACCTAACAAACCCTCATTCATAGGCTATGCTGACAAATTGAACAGACTCTATAAATCATTCATCAATATCTAGTTTGTCATAAATTCACTCAAACTTTGGAAACAGGCCCAGGAGCTAATTTTGTATTGCTCCTTGCAAATGATTCATAATTCATAATTACTATTTCCTTCAAATGTGACAGGTATTTGATTCTGTAAAATGGCAAAGTTTGCTGAGCGCGCGCGCACACACACACACACACACACACACACACACACAATTACCCTGAAAAAAAAAAGGCAAAAAAAAAAAAAAAAACTTGTGTTTTTCAAAGGCAGAGCACTGCCAGACTCTTTTAAAGGTGCGTTAGGGGAAATAAAAACGACTTAAGAGAGGGGGGAAAAAAGTGTGTCAGAGTAACAGGAAGAAAAATTCCCATTGCTATTTCAGCAAAAATGATGTTTAAGTTTTATGATTGTTGGTGCTATGTGGCCTAGAATAAGTTTTTTTTTTTTCCTTTGTCAAAAACTGAAATTTATTTCAGAAGTTCGGATAGGTAAATTGAAAGCTCTGGGAATTTTTAGCACCATAAATTTCTGACGTAGCTTTGAAATAAATGGGGTATATTGCTTTCATCCTTCCTTTCTAACCCAAGAAGTTATTTACGGAGCACAGTCTTGGCGAGCGGCGATATCGGATATGTGCAACACTGAGCGAGACCACATACGTTATCTCACTTGGAGCATTTAATCTCCTTGAAAATTTGTGAAAAATACCTTTAAAAATATTTGGCTGTCTTGTGAACTCAAGGGAAATAACTTATTTAAGCCTCAGAGACTATAACAAGTTCTTCCTTGTTAAAAATGTGGCACTAAAACCAACAACCCTCCTTAGAGGATGAAATGTTGACGGCTAGGGCATTTTCTCTCCAGAAACGTTGCTATTCGGTGATTGAGAGCTCTACAGGAACAGGCAGAGGATGGTTTAAAAGGCGACGCCACCTGACTCAAACAGTTCTACGATGCTTTTCATGTTCAGAAGCGACTGGATAAACTCCCGATTAATTCTTCAGACCTTGGAAATCAAATGTAAAGAAATAAGAGTGTTTTTAGTATTCAGCAGTCAATTTTCCAACCTGCTCATCCCCAGCGGGGCTAAGAGTCTCCATTCAAAAGCTGCTGTGATCGATACTGTATCCATCAGGGATGGTCACTGTTTCCAAAACAGGCACAGGGTTCTTTCTGATGACAAGTTGAGTTCAGGACACACACTGATCTCCAACTGAGCGAGACTGCAAGGATCCGTAAGGAATGCCCTGTGGGGCCAGCAGACACCGACGAGGGGCTTCCCGTGCCAGGGGTGGCGTCCAGCGGTGTCTCTGAGCCTGAGGGTTGGTCACAGGCTGCACGGCAGTCCAAAATGGCACTCTTGGAGTGGGGTGCCCTCTGCTCGCTCGCGGCTGAGCGTGGAGGCACGGAGTCCTGTCTCACCTGCTGTGGCCTTACTGAGTGGCTGCCGACAACTAGTCTCAACCCTTCCTCATGGTGACGTCCTTGCGGGACGTCCCCACATCTACGTCGGCAGCTTATTCAGATATCAGGGTCTAGAGGGGTCCAGACAATCCCGTTCTGAACGTGCCAACACATGGAGCAATACTTTCTTTAATTTAAAGATATAAAATATTTTAATTTTCAAATGAAGACATGGCGATCTAGGGTTTAAGACACTATGGCACACCGTAAATCTCTATATTTCGCAGTAGAATCCCTTTCACACGTACAGATATTTTTGTCGTAAGCACGCTGCTCACAAGGCAACGGCAGAAGCCTGCCATAGTGATGCGTAAAAGCATCACCAACTGGTCTGAAACATTTACTGCTACACCCTAAACCAGAAAGTGGGCAGCGCTAAAATCTGTCTCCCTAACACTCTAAGTACCACAAGAAATGGACAGATTTCAGGCCGATATTCAGATGACTGGTCTACATATGACCATCCCCGGTACCAGGCTGCTTAAAACCCAGATGCCGCACATCACAGACCCCTGCCCACCCTCGCCGTGGTTCCTGCCATGTCCTGGGGGGCGGCTCATGGCACATTTGCCCACATCCTCCAGATCGGAGACAGCCTTCTTTCTGTGAGGTGGCGTTAGCCTCCCCATTATCCGGCATTTCCCTTAAGTCACTCAGAGCGATCACTGCAGAAGCCAGTGAAAGTTCTGGGTCTCCCGACGGAGGGAAAAGGTGACTTTTGAGAATAAATTTCAGATGGCTGTAGGCAAAGGGCAAGGAAGGTGGAGTGAGAAGATGGGTGAGTTTCTGAAATTCGAATAGTGAAATAGAAATTAGAGGTGACGGCTGGTTTATAAGGTGCAAGAAAAGGTCGACTGACTGTATAGAACAGTGACCACACTCCTTAGGTTCTCTGTCTATGTCTACGTTCTCATGGAAAGAGACCAACTGCCGAAGTGTTCAGTGGGGAAGGGAGGGGAAGGGATGGGAGGAGAGAACAAGAGAGGGAGGAAGAAGGAAAAGATATGCCTCTCCTGTAATGTGTTGCTTTTCATCTTGTCAATAAGAAGCCTATAATCCTTTAAATTGAAATAACTTAGTAATAAACATATAAATCATACCAAAATCCACCATCTTAAAGGGGATGTATAATTTTTCATGCATCGAGTACACTAATAGGACAATAACAATGAAATAACATTTTTTTTTTAATGCTGAGAAAATTAACCATTATAATTTTCAAAGTAAAATGAATAGTCTATTCCTTGGACAAGTTACATATTGGAATGGGATCTTATTTTCCCATTAAGATGCATCTCTATAGTCAACTCAAGTATTTGCTATTTAATACCGGGCCATTCATCACTGTGGGGTGTTAGCAAGGTGAGACCTTGAGATTAATTATTATTTGGCACCAAAATTCGCCCAGCAAACTTAGCTTTAGGTGGGAAATGCAGTTCGTATGGACGTGACCTCTTGCCTCCGAGGCTCAGCAGCCTCCAGGGGCAAAGTCGCCCGAGAACCTTGATGGGAATGGGCTTGTTCACCCGCTGAACAGACGTGAGGGTCCTGGCACCGCCCCGTGAGCCCGGGCAGAACGGCCATGAGCTCGCAGGAGCGGGCTTCCTCGTCTGCTCCGTCTCCCTGACCCTTTCCTCGTGCCAGTTTAGCCAGGGCTCGACATTTTCCTTTCTTTTTCTTCTCTCTTCTTTTCTTTTTTAAAAGACTTTTTACTAATCAGCAGGCACTAAAGTCTAGGGAATCCGATAAAACGAGAGGCTTAATAAACTCTCTGCGAACTGGATTTTTACTTAGACGTTCACACTGCTCATGCTGTTTGTCCCCCCGTACAAGTACAATCATTCAAACAAAGATGTGAAGAATTTAAGGAACTGGGATTTTCACTTTCTCTCAAAATTAAAAAAAAGGGGAAAATGCATGGATTTTATTTTCCTTTTAGGTCGAAATATGTGAGGACAAAGGGAATGGAGGGAGATAAGGAGGGATGCATACCTAAGAAGCTAAACCAAATGCCAGCGACAAGGACATCCAAGGAGAAACCCGCGTCCTCCAGGGAACCCTGACGGGCTCGGGAACGAATGAGTGCGGGAACGAACCGGATCCCTCTGCGGCTGCGCTAAGCACGTGCCCACTAAGCTGACCCCGCCTGGCCCAGCTCGCTGACCACGGTGTCTGAGTCAGCAGCCACTCCGCCCCTGCGTCCCAGTGCCGTGGGAGGCGTCCCCCCTAGACCGGGCAGATGTTCAAAGCCAGCTGCTGCTTCTTCATTTTCCACTGAGGTGAAACTGGTACACGTGGAATGTTACAGTATGTAAGTTTCAGGGAGTACAACATTATAATTTGACATTTGTATACACTAAGTACCTAAGTGATCCCCAAGTACCGGGGACTTCCATGAACTCGCCAGTGACCTCCTGGCCACCCAGATTACCTGGAACAAGGTAAGGCCTTTCCTCCGCCAGCTGCCCCAACACCCCCGCCCGCCAGCTCTGGCCGGGCACGGGCCCTTGGGTAGGACCTCATCTGGAGCGTCCCCGGCCCGTGTTCCCAGCCCTGTGTGAGTTCTGTCCCGGGCCCCAGGACTCACACAATGTCCTGTGGGCCGAGGGGCACACTCTCCCCCTGCGCTGCCGGCACGGGCTGCTCCAGCTTTCTCTGGGTGCTCTGGGCACCAGCCCATGGTGCCCGCCTCGCCGGGGCGGGGGGCACGTCCTGCTGGAGCGCTCTCGCCAGGCCCGGGGTGTGGGCTGGCGCCCGAAACTTCCCGTGTGAGGCGGGACGGAACCAACGGTCCAACTCTTCCGAACCAAGTCCCCTCACCTCTACTTTGTGTCCCGCTTGCGAAGGAAATAGAGCTGCTTGATTTATTCCACAAATTCAGGACCGCGTCTTTATGTTGGTCTCACTGGCTTTTCAAATTTGAGAAAATATTGACATGAAATGTCTGAAGAAAGAAGGAAAGGAAGGATGTAAGAAAAAAAAAAAAGGAAGGGAGGGTTAACAGAAGTGAAATTTAGGGTTTAACTGAATAGCCGACCTAAGAAACAGAAAGGATATTAGCTGGCAGCTTTGATAATCACCAAAAAATCTTATTCTACCCCAAGAGGTCCTACCCATGAAATAAAACGCACTGTTTAGGAGCCTGGCACCACGGTGTCGTGGGTGCTTTCCAACCGAGCCTCCTCCTTAGAAAAAATCTCATTATTATTTCAGAACGTAATTTTAGTTGGACTGTGAATTTATTTGGATCAGTGGGTTTTGATAAACAAGCTTGTTCTAAACCGATACGCCAGAAAAACCACTTCTAAAGACAATTAACAACGAATTGCTTTTCATGCATCAGAGAACCTCTGGCGGCGTCTCACGTGGGCTCCGGGCGGGAGGGGTTCCTAACCGCAGCGCGGACCAGCCCTCCCGAGACACTGATCCCCAAATCGGTGCTTCGTGACCCCACGGAGCAAAAGGACGTGACGGACGCGGGGTCTGAATTAAAGCACGTTAGAGACGCTCGGGCACCGCCCGCTTTTGAAAGAGGCAACGCGAGGAGATGCAGACGTGGAAAAGCGTGAAGGTCCGTTGCACACGCTCGGGAATTACTTCCACCCCTTCTGTTAGCTGAGGAGAAGCGGAACCCAAGGTCATTTTCCAGACAGCGACCTGGGCACTGCGCTCGGCCAGGGGCAGCCCGAGCCCGCGGCCCGGCGACTCGCTGGACGTGGGACCGCCACCCGGAGCAGTGAGTGTTCTCCAGGGCTGCCAGAGTTTTCTCAAACTTATCAGTTTTCGTTGCTGCCCTAGGACTTCCCGCAGGCTGGTGGGGCCCAGCACCCAGCTCGCCGTATCCGCTCCCGGGCCAGAAGGCCTGGCGGGCTCACCCGGGCGGGCCGTGGGGCTCACAGGTCCCGGCGCCCGCTGGGCCGCCTCCCCGCCCGGCCGGGATGCTGGCAGCACCCGTGCCCTATTCACCCTCCGCCAGCGGCCACCCCGCGAAGCCCCCTCCCGGCTCAGGCCCCTCCCTCTGCCAGCCCCGCTCTGAAGGGCTCGGGCTGGCCCTGGGCCCCCGGGAGAGGCCGGGATGGCTGCCTTACCTAAGGGCGGCTGGGGAGCAAGCTGAATGGCATCTGTAAGCTCGTTCTTGCATAAGGTTACACAGGCGCAGGTGAGACATCAGGGGCAAAGGTCAGAGGGGCCAAAATTCGGCCTACCACAGCGAGATGTCACTCACCTATGTTTTATGTGAAACTTTGTTTTTTAAATGGTTGACAGCTATTCCGATTTGTTTTAACATTTTGTGAGCCCAAGAGCCCCCCGCCCGGGTCCACTGCCACGTGCTTCTGAAGTGAGACCTCTGCTTCAAGACGTCATGGACCCCAGGAGAAGCCAGAACAAAAACGGCGATTTTGGCACTGAAACCACAGGCCAGTGCTCAGTTCCGGGGGGACATCTTGCGTCAGGGGCGAAGCAGCACAGGTCCGCTTCCCAGGACGTCACCGGGCAGGCCCAGGCTCGCTCAGGGGCCCAGGCACCCCCAGCTGTGGCTCCCCTACGTCCTGCGGACAGTCCTCTTTTATAACCAGCCAGTGGGTGGGACAGAGGGAAGGAGGAAGGGAGGGAGGGAGGGAGGGAGAGAGAGAGAGAGAGAGAGAGTCAGCCGCTGTGGCCCAAAGGCACCGCCCATGACTTCTCTCAGGTCCGCTCTGGCGAGTGGAGGGGGGATGGGTAGAGCGATCGACAGGATCCTCGCCAAGAAGAGGGAAATGCAGGCATTTGTGGTCCCCAGGATGAGCATGGTAACCCCAAACACACTTTCAGGGCTGTAGGGGATTTATAGCATCAGCATGATTACAAATCCTCGTCCGGGCTACGGGAAGTGCATCTGTGGATTCCCAAACCCGATTTGAGAAACCCAAATTAAAAGCTGTTTCTCCAAACATTCTTATGCATGGAAGCTTTTGTGCATCTCTAAATGTAATTTGATTAACAAAACGATTGACTTTAACACAATGCCTCAGGAGCCTAAAAACATCACAAAAAAGTTAATCTCTTCAGGGATGAAATTGTTGGTCAACCAGGGGAGTAGAGGAAAGGGGGCTGGCCCAGCCTGCTGGCCGTCCACTCAACTCCCGTTCCCCTCTCCCGCCTCTGCGGCTGAAATTAAAGTTACTGGTGAGGGGGAAACGTGCTCAGCTAACAGACTTCATTTCCTATCTATCTATCTATCATCTATCTATATCTATCTATCTATCATCTATCTATCTATCTATCTATCTATCTATCTATCTATCTATCTATCTATCATCTATCTATATCATCTATCTATCTATCTATCTATCTATCTATCTATCTATCTATCATCTATCTATCTATCTATCTATCTATCTACCATCTATCTATTTACCATCTATCTACCTGGTAGATATATCTTTATTTTTCATGATTATATGTATATAAAGTATTTAACTAAACCTCTATTTTGAGACATTTACGTTGTTTCAAATTTTTTGTTGATGAGGTTATAAGGAAGCAGTGAAACCCCTTTCCACACACGCGTCGACACACATCTCTACTTTCTTAGTGTAATTCCACGGGGCAAAATTACTTGGTTAAAGGCACGCTCACTTTCAAGTGCAGATTGCTACAATTCTTTCCTGAAATTTGAACTTCCAACAGCAAGGTATGAAAGGCACGTTTACATTTTGTGCATTATTGGCAATCTGGTTAACATCAATTGCCTTTAATTTATATTTCATTAGTTACTATTGATTTTGAGCTTTAAATAATGCATTATTTGGCCATTTGTAGTTCATGCTTCATAGATTTCCTATTCAACATAGATTTGTGATATATATTATGTTTTTTTAAATCGTGGGGTTCATTTTCCGATTGCATTCAGATCCTCACCATGGTTCTGTGAACTGCATGTGACCGTCACAATCCACTGCTACGAGAGAGGCCAGATGTCTCATCCCGCACAGCATGGGAAAGAGTGAGGGGGTGGGCTTAAATCCCCAAACCCCATAGTCCTTTCCAGAAGAACATACCACGGTCTGCCAGCCTCTTCTCCTCCACAACGTCCACCCCTGAGACATGAGTGGCGAGCTCGTCAGAGAGCGAAGAGGGAACAACAAATAAACCAACCCTTGGCCATGAACTCTAGGGTCAGGCACAGGATGAGAGAGACCAGTTGACCAGGGGACAGGAAGCAGATCCAGTCC